>QEAR01000074.1:0-100919 GCA_006535965.1 Spizellomyces sp. 'palustris' | reverse complement strand
TAAAACTCGACTTTCCCCAACAAATTAGAGGTACTGATAAACTGACAGTGTAATGTAGGCATGTGGTCCCACATGTACATAGTCACATGATGAGGCTTAGACTAGGCTTTTAGGGGTTTCCCAGCTGGTAGTTAGACACGGAAGCAGGACATAGACATCTAGAAGTCATCCAGCCAAATACATGCATATTGGCATCCCCATACTACTACTAGCATCCATCCATCCATCTGCAGTTATCCATCAGTGATGACTTCCTCTACATTATTGGATGCAACAACATTACAGACAGGCCCTATCTTAGCATTGCAATGGAGTAACTGTTGATTCTGTTCTGCTTGCAATAATGAGGAAAGAAGGCCAGTCTATTTGTCAAATTTTCCTTCTTGCAATATTTGTGAGTAGGTTACCAAAGCTGGAGGGAAAGTTAATAAAGTTTTCTTAATGATATTCTATTCTGTTACTAGTCACAAATCCTTATCTTCTGCACAATTTTATTCATTTTGGCAATGTACTTGTTAACACTGTCAAAATCCAAGAATTGGAGATGGTTCCACTCTTGTAAGGCACTAGGAAGAAGATCATAGTGATCCTTCAGAGCCTTCCAGACTTCCTGGGGTTTCTCTATCATGAGGTACTGGTGCAGCAGAGGTTCATCCAGGTGTTTTTGGATGAGTAAAAGACTATTCACTGCATCCTTTTCAAGTTCCCTTCATTGCTTCTTTTTGTCTTCTTCTCTCAGCTGAGGAGTGAGTTGAATCACAGTGGTAAACTTCATCAATAGTATGGTGAATGCCTGTGGTGTGAAGGAGTAAAGTAATTTTGCTGCACTGGAGAAGGTAGTTGTCTCCATTGGTGGTAAGAGCTTTGAGCTTGAGTTGTTTGAGGCCACATGACCTGGACATTTTGTGACAATGATGCTAGTAAGCTTTTTGGAGATGGATGGATAGGCCCAGTAGATTTTTCGGATGGATTAGAACTATTGAGGCTCTTAACCTGTTGTGGATTAACCTCTGTTTTGTCCCAAGCGTCCATGGGGCACCCATGAACTGACAATTTGCCTGTTGGCTTTAGCGGCAGGGCTAATGCCAACAGATCCAATCCTTGCTGCCACGCTCGCTAGTCTGTGGCAGATTTTCACCTTCCGCCTGAAAAACACGGAATCGCCTAAAATGCTGGGGTTGATAGCAGAGGCGGCCTGGCGAATAGAGATAGTTATTTTTGTCTATTGACTGTGTGACTGTTCTCATTTCGAACGTATGGTCACAGTTATGATGGGGACGGCGGTGTTTGTCATCAGAACGGTCATCAATGGCATGGACGATAAATAACTTCGAAAGGAAGAACGGTTGCCTCCGAGCACAACTTGCGGCTCGTCCCGTCCCAGGACGATAGAAGAGCACGCACAGGTTTGGCCGAGGACGCATTGGGAACTTACATTAAAATGCGTACTGTGCATATAAATCTAATAGCATCGATCTGAAGCCCAAGGCCAGCAGCGTCTGTGCTGATTCTCCTTCTTGGGCAACCTGGGCGTCTCCCTAGTCCAGCCTCCCGATGCAGGCGAGGTACGGCTTCCCGTGGGCTTAGTTTTACAGGTAGAATCGGTGTCCTTCCGTGTCGATGGTCTGGGCTGGTCGACATCACGGTTGGCTAGCTAACTGCTGGTGGGCCGTATTTGGCAACTTCTGTACAGTTTATCGCATAGCTGTTAGTCGTTGCCAAAACCATACTTAAATTGGGATGGGTTTGTTCCGGACGCATCTGAAAGTTTTTCCAAAAATGACCACGTTGTTTCCTCATCGAGGATACTTGTGATCAGTTGATAGTGGCCCTGGGTTTATGTTGTCCCAAGATGAGGTTTAGTGGATCCTAAGTGGGATGAGCCTTGTGGGAATGGTGAATTGGGCAATTTTTGGTCCCAAGATGGTATAAACAGCATGGACAGAATATTGGACATTAAATGAGTCACCCTGCAAGGGTGTTATTTGTAGTGTTTGTGACCCTATGAGCTATCTATGGTGGAGGATCTATATGTTGTGGTAGCTTGCCTCAGACAGTCGTCTAGTGGAATGGTGGGCAACGTTCCATCAGTAGCTTGTGTTGCTACAGTCCATCCTTCAATAATCTTAGAAATGATTCTCGGACTTCGATCCGTCTTTTCATAAGGATTCGAAGTTGTCGAGTACCCTTTTCTTTCGCACAGACGCGGAGCAATCTCCAACTGCGGGCCAAACGCGTGAAGGCCTCCCTCCTGATATCCTCTAGCCGCAGATACAGCACACCAAGTCCCACCAAGGTCAGGTAGACCCACATAGCAGAAGCCCATCCATTCACGCCGAAGCGCTTCCGACAAAAATAATACCAGGCCACATAGGTCAAAGGTACCACAGCATGAGCGGCAAAAATTTGTACTTGTGCTTTCGACTCTTCAAAGGTTTCTCGACGTGACAGAAGGCCAACTACAAGCAAAGAGGGAAGGTGTACCATAAAAGCTGCAGACACTGCAATTAATGTTTTATGGATAATGAAAAAAAGCCAAAGGACGTCCACTCACATGGGAAGATTGCAACCATGGCAAGTGCAGACACGAATAAATGATACAAGCATTCGCACAATAGCGAGGGGACGTGCGGAGTTGCCATTGCTTCAACATCCTCATCCGTTACCTGTAGCTTCTTGAGGTTTTCAGAGTACGATTTGAACTTTGCGTGGGCGGTCGTCATAATCGGATCGCTGCTGTCCAACACCTTTAAGATGCTGAAAGGCGGTTCAGTAAGATGTGCACAACGGTCGACGTCGACGGATAGCAGCTGTCAGCGCCTTGATGCTCATTGATGCTCACCTATTTATGACCTTCACATCTCGTGTCGCCGCTTCCCTTCCTAAGACAATAGATCGCACTCTAGAAGCTAGTGCAAGGGTGTCCCTTTGGAATACAAGATCTCAGGGTTCGCTCGTCAAAGATGTCAAAGAGCAGCAATTTACCAGGTTGGCGCATTGATCGTTACAGACTCCAGAGACGTTTGAAGTTTCGCTGTAAGTTTCTTGACAGCCGCACGGGGTTCTTCCTTGAAGTCATCCACAAATGACGCTACATCCACGGGTTTGCCGTACCTAATGTATATAGTTAGCTTGCTTTCCTATCCATAGAGTTCCCTCCACCAACCTCACGTGTACAAATGTGCGCCAGTGGTGCTTATTTGGCTCGTACGTTATGCCAATTGGCACCACCGGCGCAACGGCGGTCGTATCGTTGATAGCGGCAGCAAACTGAAGAGCAGCCCAAGCTGTACCGTCTTTGAGCGCAGTCAAATGAGAAGTATGATGGCTTGTTCCTACGACGAGAAAGTCGGCCGTTGATCACCATATCATGATGTGGAAGCTGTGGACGAATGAGATCCAGAATACCTTCTGGAAAAATGGCAATGACTCCGCCCCTGGGTAAAAGCAATTGGGTTTAACATAAATGTGTGGCTAACGCTCGGGGTTTAAAGGCGTACTTCAGCAGTGTCTCAATTGTAGCTTCGAACAAGTCTTCATTAGACTCTCTTTTGCCGGACCGGGAGTTACGGTTAACCGGAAGGCATCCCATGGCCTGCATAAATCGCTTTACACCGGGAGGTCCCATAAACAGTTCAGCTTTCGTCCAAAAGTGAACCTTTCAGTATGCGGGACAAGATTCATGCAGGATAAGAAGTCGTAAGATTCTACCAAGCGTTAGGAAAATCAGTGCGCAAATAAGCACCTTTCGCGGACAGCTCTGAATGAGCGCACCGATATCTGCGAAAATCGATGAAGTCAACCCTTAGACCAAACAGTAGGTCGACATTGGGCGAAAAACGCACCAACAGCCATATTCCAGTGATTACTACAGCAGTAAGTTACACGCAAGTCAACATTGGGACAGAAGGACTTCCTGGTTAACACATGGACATTTTCAAGCAGTTGGCTTCACTTACGCCGCACTGTAACACAGGGAACCAAGTGTCAATAACCGGTTTACTACTGAAGATGCACTATAATTTGCCGACGACATATAATACTCACACAATACAGCCCCGGTCACTAGGAAGGTTTTCGAGGCCAGTGACGAATGTCTCACGATAATAGGTGGACATTGCAAAGTCTACCCATTTCGATATAACCCAATATACCCAATTTGCCCTGCGTTTCCCAGCCAGAAGTGTGCGATCACCAAATTCACGCTTCCGTACTGGAGTTTTCATTGCAGACATTAGGCAGTATAAACCTGACGATCTCTCCAGCGCGACAGTGATGTTCGTGAGCTACGCATGCAGCGTGTGGTCATCTGGACTGGCGTATTTAATTTTGGGGGTAGGCTTACTCTATTTGTGTTTGCGTGGCTTGGCCCACCTCTTATGTGCAACAAAATGTTGATGTTTACGCGCTTTGCAAAAACAGCATCCTACAACATGCGACCTAATGCAATCCCTCTATCAAAAAGTTAATCATTGAGAGAACTGCCATGGTCTGCTCTATCTTTGGGAAATGAAATACGCCGTCCAGCCTAGCCCATTGTCAATTCAACAAGAGCACCTGTCGGGTCCTTTCCAGCATGCAATTCCTTTTGTGCCGTTTTGTTACAAACCTGATCAGACCTCAGGCACACTGTTTAAGGGATTCTTAGTGTCTGCATCCCAATTAGATGAATGCTGAACTGGCATCTGGGTTAACCCTGCAGAATGTCTTTGATTCTCGTGCACCGACAGGCAGTGACAGGCATTGCCATTTGGCATCACGTGTTACGGCCAAGTGGCAATTGACTCAGCTCTTGACGGGACTTGCCAGGTGGATCTGTGAATTCGGTCGCCATCGCCGTCATAAGTCCAGAAGTCTTTTAAGGAATACCCCAACGAGTGGTGTCGTGCAACTTCTACAAGGTTTTACGATTTGGGGAACTGATAGTGCGAGATAGACGGTGAGTCGCGGTTGCCATCTTCAGGACATCTGCGCTGTCTGAGGGTGGAACTTGCTCAGGTCACATAGAGATATTCCTTAACGTTTCCAATGCTATGCTCCTGAAAGGAAGATAAAAGCAGGACGTCCCGTATTTAAATCGACGAGCCTAGCCCGAGATGCTCGTCCTAATCATCGGGGACTTTCACATCCCGCACCGGGCCATTGACTTGCCCTCCAAGTTCAAAAGATTACTCGTTCCCGGAAAAATTCAACAGATTATCTGCACAGGGAACCTGACCTCTCGAGAAACACTCGACTACCTTAGAACTGTCGCATCGGATATCCTTCTCGTTAAAGGAGACATGGATGAATCCCTAACACCAACTGCACCGCTGTCCCGAGTCGTGACGCATGGACCTTTGCGTATTGGGGTAGTACACGGCCATCAGGTGATTCCATGGGGCGATGCACGCACGTTGGGAATTATGGCTCGGGAGATGGATGTGGATATTCTGGTCAGTGGGCACACGCACCGATTTGAGGCATTTGAGCATGAAGGGAGGTTTTTCGTCAATCCGGGTAGCGCGACGGGCGCATTTGAATGTGTCACGACGGGGCCAACGCCTGCTGCTGCGGCGACCACGGGTGAGGGCGGTGCTGTAGGGGGATCACTCAGTAATGCCACGGCTGCTACCGGGGGGACAGAAACCACGGCCAGCTTCGTGCTGATGGATATACAAGGCGCTGCAGTTGTTATGTATGTTTACCAGCTTATCAATGGGGAGGTGCGGGTGGAGAAACTGGATTATACAAAGAGACTGTATGATTAAGACTACATCGTTGTGATCTCTGATCCTGTGCATCGCCCATTCTCAGGCAATGTGTTTATACATGTCTCCCAAAAGATATTTGTCAACAACCAGCCCGCCGTGGCTAGATCTCCTTGATCTAGATGTTCAAACAACCCATCGCTTGTTGTTTGACTCGTAGTCATCGTGAGCTTCGTCCTCATGACCACCCCCTGAGAACACATCCATCTAACGCACCCTACCAGTGGATTTCTAGCTCATGTCGACATCTTCTAATTCCTGTTTGACCTCATCCTCCTAAGTAAGCTTCACCGACGTGCTCCGGGTAGTCTGTTTCCTCACACTGTGTCTGAAAAACAATGCGCATTGAGTCCAGAGAGGCAAAACGGCTCGTCTTCTTCAATCGGCAGGACGTCCTCATGTTGCGCCTTCGCAGAGCCAGCGCCAAGGTAATGGTGGAGGTCCTTCATTTCCGTAAGGTCTGAATATCCGGCAATTATTCCGTACACCTGATGCGTCCTGACGAATTCCCACCTTCTTGATTATAAGGCCCGTTTCTCGGAGGGAAAGAGTCTGAAATACCTCTCCGAGAGAACGCGTAAGCTTCTTCTCTAGCGCCATAATAGCATGTTTATATTCCGCAATAAGATGTATTGCCATGTGTTCAGCCGGTAAAGCAATACCTTCCAGTGCCACAACCAAGATCCCATGAATGGGATGCCACGTTGGGCCGAGCTGTGCGAGCAGAAAGAGCCAGTAGATTCACTTTCATATCCCAACATGTTTTCGGCCCTAATGACAGAAGTCATCCAAAATCAGCTCATCTTACGGTTGTCATCATCCTTAGGCGCCACTCTGGGCATCTCGGGGGCTGCCTCCTGCGACCGGAGGGAGTGGATAAGACTCAATCATCGCGCAACCAGCAGCCACGTTCTGCAATCGTGACAGGGTCTGGGCAAGCGATGCTGGCTGACAATGTGCACAAAAGCTAAGCGCCGCCGCATGTTGAAACTTCTGACCCTGGCTCTCGTCCGCTGGCTTACGACCTTAACCCGACGGGACGCAATGACCGGAAGCACAAATGTGGCCCGTGTAGTATTTACCCAAGGGCATGCTGGAACAGATCTTATGTCTCACTGTCAGCAATAGCTGTTGCAGGCTTGCAAAGTCATCAGAATATCAGGAGGGTCGGATATCAAGATTGCAGTGCCTCATGCAAGCGATCAAAAGATGTTTGCAAGAGTGGTCCACTCTGTGCTACCCTGCCATGGTGACTCAATCTGTCTCCGCAGAGGGATTAACGGGATGGTATTGTAGAGGCTACATGAGAGACCGTCAACATCCTCATCAATCATGTATATACTTGTGACACTGCAAAAGGAGCAAACAAGGAGCGGTGAGGAAGCTCTGGAAATCGTTTGCTTCCGTGAATTGATGTAGCAAAGACCCTATGGTCCCATTGAGGAGACTCGAAATGCAGATCCGCGATATCAAAAGCCATTGCTGCAGCATCACAGTAGAATCCGGCATCCCCCCCTGATGTTCAAAAAGATCAAATATCCGCGCAATGCCAGACGAAGAGAGCGCGCATTGCGGTATTTCTATTTGCAGTTTGCTTGAACGTTGTTATTTGCGACATTGCCAGTCTGTCAATAGCACATGTTCTACCCCGCTAGCTAACCGATGTCCATCTGCATCAAAAAAAAAAAGAATTACGAAGGTCGTCATCAAATGAGCAACTAGTTTCATTTCTGAATTCGGAAGTTCCCGTTAAAGCCACGTTTGCTTACTCAATCGGCCGTCGTGTATTTCCGAGAGGCTTCGGGAATTCCCGTTGAGACACGTTTGCTTATTCAATTTGTTCTTGATGTCTGTGATAACCCGCACCGTCAACAACCGCCAGCGGTTCTTCACCTTTTTTTTTGCTTTGGCGTCCCCCATTGCACATTGGCACACTCATCGCTGCACTCTCCATTCTGGACCAGTATATACCCGTAGTAAATTCCCCCTTAGACTTACTCTCTCTCGCTCCACATACACTTCAACAGTGAAAATGCCAGGAACACCAAAAGAAAAGGTTTGTCTTATCGGCTCGGGGAACTGGTGCGTTACAACGGTTACTGAAAGTGTGCAATAGAATGTTTGGGCTTCTCACTCTTTTTTTTCTTTCGTTTGCTAGGGGGTCAGCAATAGCAAAGATTGTGGGCAGGAATGTTCTGCAGAACCACGAATACGATAACGAGGTCCGCATGTGGGTTTACGAGGAAATTGTCCAGGGGCAGCGGCTCACAGAGCTTATAAACACACGACACGAAAATGTAAAATACCTTCCTGATGTGAAACTTCCCGAAAACATTGTCGCCGTCCCGGACCTTCTGCAATCTGTTGAAGGAGCGACACTCCTGGTCTTCGTCATTCCCCACCAATTCGTGAAAGGAGTGTGTGAACAACTTAAGGGAAAAATCCACCACAATGCTCGAGCAATATCACTCATTAAGGGTGTCGACATCTCAAAGGGAGGGCTTCACCTCATCTCGGATCTGATCAAGGAGAACCTGGACATTGACGTGAGCGTTTTGATGGGCGCGAATATTGCCTCTGAAGTGGCAATGGAAAACTTCTGTGAGAGTACCATCGGTATGCAACATCTGTCTTGTGGAGATTAGACGACTTGAAGAGTACACTGACTGTCTCCTAACTGTAGGTTGCACCGATCGCCTTAACGGAGAAGCGTTCTGGAAGATATTCCACTCTCCTTATTTCCGCGTGGCCATTGTTGATGATGTCGCTGGTGTGGAACTGTGTGGCGCTTTGAAGAATGTCGTGGCCATCGGTGCTGGGTTCATTGATGGACTCAAGATGGGCGAAAACTCGAAAGCTGCCATTATCCGGATTGGACTGATGGAGATGAAAAAGTTTGCAAAGGCATTCTACTCTGGCGTGAAGGATGAAACTTTCTTTGAAAGCTGTGGTGTCGCGGATGTGATCACCACATGTTTTGGTGGCAGAAATCGTAAGCAAGACTGGAATAATCACAATTGCAGATTTTTCTGCCGATCATTAGAGTTGTGTACTGAACGTACATCGTTCCGTACTGATGTTTAGGTCGTGTTGCGGAGGCCCGTGTACGGACGGGCAAGTCTTTTGAGACACTCGAAAAAGAAATGTTGAATGGGCAGAAGCTTCAAGGCACCTTGACGGCTAAGGAGGTTAATGAGATTTTGAGAACCAAGAACATGGTGGAACAGTAAGTGATCCTTCAGGCCATCCTTCAGGCCACCGTGCTACCCGATCGACGAACTTACCTTCAATTCGCGCAGATTCCCGTTCTTTACCGCAGTGTACAGAATTTGCTACGAGGGTTTGCCACCAAAGTCCCTTGTCGAGGTGATTTAAAGAGTTGTATGCTGAAGGGACATCATAGCATAGGAAAGGATATCATGATTGAGGTTAGCCAGTTACTATAGAGCAGCCTTTGGCATCTAGCCCAAACGGTGATGAAACTAATAGAGTAGCATTATCTATGTCTATCTCTTTTTGTGGATATGTGTATGTGGTGTTAGCCCACAGAGCTTCGTCCATTTCAAACGCTCGGCTGCGCTTGTCAACTGCTAGTGCTCCTGCAGGCTGTCGGGTTTTTCCTACAGTGTTTTGATTTGGGGTTTTCCCTACATCTCCTGCCGCTCGCAATGCCTCCTCCATTCTTCCATAAGGCTACAGGTGCGGACACTTGTACTCTCGTGTGGCTGGCTACCTTTGGCCATCAGCCATCTATCCACATGGGCAGTATGCAGGCTATTGGGTTCCACTTTCAGTATTTTTCTGGTCATCATATGCTAGATACGTACTTTAGTCTAATGGTTTTCACCAATTCATTTCTGCATTAATGCTCAGCAATACCGTCGTCCTTCTGAGTAGATTATTAGGTTCTTTGGCTCTTATCAGTCGGTGCTGATCGACAGAGTGCAAGGCCTGAGTGTGACCCGCACTTCTTGAAAAAATGCAGGGCTCTGGTGATGAATTACCAGAAGCCGCCGGACACGAAGTCTCGGGCCATACTTTGCACCCATCTTGCCGTTCTTGTCTGACTCTGTAGGTTAGACATACTGATACAGTGCGCATTATTAATATCTGCAGCCAATGCCATTGTTATGACAGCTTTTCCTGCATCGGTGTTGCACTCTATCGTCGGCATTCGGAAAATGGGCGAATTGGACCCATGCTTGTGGACTTACGGCGGTTCCAATCTTTGGACCTGAAAGCAGCACTTTTTGGTAATATAGAAATATCAAAAACTGGATCATAGCCAAATTTCATTCATGCAGGGCAAACAACCGAACGCGGCTGCAGATGTATATGGCGAGGATTTTACGGTGCTGGCCGGTCTTACATTTCATGCATACCAGTTAGTGGTCGAATCCGTCACCTAGGTTTCGGAACTCAATACAGAAAGCTAGAACAGAAACGAGTGTGCTTGTAATTTGCAAGGACTCTAAATAGATCCAGCCTTACCCCTAGGGCAAGGGTTGAATACCGTTCTCCGTGATCTGGGCCTTTTGAGATGCCTGGCCTTATCGCCAGTTTTCAAGCCTCCTGCCAAACGCCATGCCATGCAAAGTACAATTCAGAGTTCACAGTGAGGAAAGAGCCGCGACTAATATAAAACAAAAAACACATCCAAGAAAAGCCTCCATAGCGCTCATCAACACCCCGGCTTACAAAACATTTGCCGGAAGAAAAAAAATTGGAGGGAATTCAGAGCAACTATGTCGACCAACATGGTAGATAGCTAGTGTCCCATCTACTACACAAAAGACCTCCACACCGTACCCCAACCAAGCCCACTTTATGCTCCCGCTGGTCATTCATTATCAAACGTTATGAGGCACCTTATTTTTCCTGTACAAATGCAATACATTTCCACCTATCTGTGCTATGCATCCACATCCATCGCATTCTCACCTCGGTCCCCTTGCTTCTCCTCCTGTCCATCCTCCACCCTAAACCACCTAGGGAGGCTCCAGCCTTTCCCATCGGTAGCGTCGACGACTCCAGACGACTGTGACATATCACCTCCATCATCACCTTGCTTGTACCATCGCGGTAATGATGTCGTCTCTGGCAATCCAGGACAGGAGCTTCCATTACTGCCAAATGATGATGCCGTTCCCATGGACCACACACTTGGAGCCTCCGAGGTAACACTAGGACAACTAGTTGAGACGACGCTTTCCGAGTCGCGTCCACGGCCCTCCAGCATTTTCTCTAGAACAGTTTGCTGATACAAAAAGGCCTCAAAAGTGGATGTCGTTGACGATGAGGACATGGATGACAGAGATGCACTAGAAGAGACAGAGCACATGCTTGCGCGATGGGGTAATGGTGATACTGGGTGCTGAGGTGGGAAGTAGTTGTGGTCACTTTGCGCTGAGGGAGCTTGTAGGTGGTACGGTTGAAGGCGATGCTGATGAGGGTGATGCGGATTCCGCACGCCTAACAGAGGATCCGCACGCTTCTTTCGTACGGCGCCGGATCTTCCCAAGTTGGTATGTCCCTGTGCCGACGTAACCAAGACTGTAGGTCCTGCAGTGGCGATGATATTTGGTGACGAGATCCGCGTGCTCGATCCAGTCGAGCGCAAAGAGGCGGTATCGCTAATCGGTGAGCTCGTGTATGACATTGATGGGGGATATCCAGCCTGGGGTATGAATGAGGCATCTGCTGGAGATGCGGGGGAATGCACGTGGTTTGAAGAGAGGCTTGGAAGATAAGGAGAGATGTTGTTCCAGGACATGCCTAGAGGGAGAGCTGCGGGTGCTGGTGATGGCAGAGGTGATACAACGGCTGTTGCGGATGCTGCGGGTGCGATGGGAGCAGAGGGGGTATTTGGTGACAAAAATATCGGGTTCAAAGTAGAAGATGAAGTGGAATGGGAGGTAGAAGTAGATGTTGAAGATCGTGACAGACGTTGATGTGGTGTGTGCAGAGGCGGCGCTGCCGCGTCGTTGATTGGCGTGCTTGTTACGGCTTGCTCCTCCAGCCAGCGGGCAAACTTTTGCATCGCAGTGACCCATTCAACGTATTCCGCTTCTGGGACGTACAAATCAAAGGAAATACCAGCCAAAAACCCCATTTCGATTCCATTGAGTTCCTGGAGGGGCATCTGCGCGACCTTTGCCCACCACCGATTTGAGTATCGCGAGTCGTCAAGAAACTTGTTCGCAGCAGCGAGAGCTGCGACTAGTACTCCAAACTCTGACGTTGAATCTCCCGATACAGCGCGCTGACCTTCCGACACGACATTTCCAGGCTCCAGGTGCATTTCGACCGGATTGTCCACCATCATTGCTCCACCGGTTCGTTCTCGCTTTCGATGCAGAAACCTTTCCACGTACTTGAGAGCCACGAGAATGACAGGCAAACTCAATTTTGAGCCAGAGATAAGTCGTTGTGCAAAGACAGACAGGGCCGCTGGTGGACGACCGGCCGGAGTTGTTTGCGTTTGCCTGGCGACCGTGAGCCATTGTGAGGGATGTTCTGGCAACAGAAACAAGTCTGGAGGAAGGGAGAGGTGGTGGACCATGACGTGAACGACGGTAGCGACGAGACGGGAAACACGAGTGTAAGAGGATTTTGAGCTGTTGGCAGTTTTGCTAGTTCGTAAGGATGGTGGCCGCTTCCTGTCCACTCCATGAGGGGAAGAAAGAAGCAGGCCTTTTGAGGCCATGTAGTGTTTTCAGAGGTTATACTAAAAGTAGCGAGAAACAAATGTACAATGTCATGTTCATGAGCTCTCCCAACGACGACGACGACGACGTGTTCCCTCTTTTTTCCAAGCAAGAAATTCCAAAAAGTTGCGGGAATGCGAGAGAACTCTTGGAATACAATGCAAGCGACTATAACCATATATGGTTATATGGAGGGGTCACCAAGTTCTTTGCGAGAATTCCAAGAGAATTGCCTTTTATAGTAATATTTCATTATAATTTGTAAGAGATTGTCACGTGTGGCCCTTCTCAAAAGAACAAGTTCTGGCACAGCGATGACCAGAGCAATGCATGGGTTCTCAATGGAAAAGTGCTGCGGAACAACTGGCGGAAGTAGATATGATCACATGATTACAGTCACGTGGACATATTCATTTGGACTAAATACTGATGTTTAAAAGCTTTAAAAGACCTTTTAAAAAGGGATGGGCAACTGTGTAGGCGCGAGTAAAAACAAACTACAAACGTAATAAAACGTGTTTATGAAGGGACAGAGACAACCCATCCGTCTTTTCCCTTCTTGACTGTGACATGGTCGCTCTTTCCCCTCGCAAATGTGACGGTGATGGCTTTTCCACCGGAAAATGTCGTTCGCAATCTAGTAAATAGTTAGTCAACGCATGTGGGAAGCAGGGTCGGGATGCAGCAACGAACCTGTCCTCTACTGTCACTTTGATGCTCTTTCCCGAGTCTTTGCTTGCCAACAACAGGCGACTCATAAATTCTATGCAAAATTCGTCACTTCGCACGACGACATCTCCTTTAGCATTAGACGGACAGTGGATCATCATGATACCATCGCTCAGGGTGGATGTAGACACGCCTACAATATCTTGCAACGGGAGCTTGTCCTTGATGTGATTCTTATCCATTGTGTAGAGATGCGAGGGCGTCAGGACAAGCAGACGCGCGACTTGCTTGGAGGGATTTGATCGGTGGATCTTGCAGCATGTAATAGCGGAGAGGATTTCTGCATATAAAATCGCAACTTGTTAGATTCATACAGCACATGCGTACTTCCAAAAACGCAAGCTTACCCCCTGGAACATTTCCCACAACCTGAACATGCTCTGGCTGAAACACTCGCCCAGAGCTATCTTTAAATGACGCTTTCTTTTGGAATGCGTCATGTGCAGTCGCCTTCCATGTCAACTTCCATTTCCTGTCGCTAGGTAATCGTGCGCGGTATCGTTTAGCCTAACACCTCGCATGTTAACTATTCTATTGCACATATTCTTCCTGGTTTGCAATGAGAGGGGACATACCGAGATTCTGCGATACCACAGTCTGAGAGATTCATCCACACTCTTGCCTGAGCGTCCCTTGAGCGCATTCGGCCACTCTACCTGTCTCCAAGCATCGCCCGCTCGTCGAACAGAATCCGCGACCTTTCCTAACCATATGCGCGCATGGTGTCTTCGCCAGGCTCGCTGTATCGGCAGAACGGCGTATTTGGGTAGCGTGCGTCGGAGGTGTTTATAACGCCGACGGACCTTGGCACACGCAAGTCTGGCGTGAGTGCTCTGTGAAGGTGGGCTGCATAATGGAGATACTTACAATCCATCCTCGGACATTTTTTTGAATGGTCAAGTTCGCCTTCTTGATTTTTCGATATTGGTTAACATGCTGAGACGCAGAATAGTCAGCGTCCATCCGTTACACACTCAGCTACATCTGATACATACGAGACGCCGCCTAGAATATGCCTGCAACTTGATTACTTGTTTCCGGGTTTTCAGAAATGCTTGGCGCTGGCGACAGCCAATCCAGATTGCGCGAATGATGGTTGCCAACCACGTCTTGCATTCGTTACGGATCATCTCGATGCGCAAAATCTAAGATTACGGGGGCAGTTATATATCCACCTGTAACAAAATCGCAAGAATATCTCCAAGGCGTACCGTGTCTGGATGTCTGATGAACACTTTGGTTTTTCCCAGCCGGTATTCGTTTTCATCCACTCCAACCTCCTGCAATACCTTCAGTGTTCCGTCACGCACGTCTCCAGCACGGTAATTTGGCCAGGTGCCTTTTGGATCTGTACTTCGATCGGGCCCCAGCATCTTGTATCGCCCAAGAAACTTTGTGAAAGGCGCCCGGTAGCAGAAGCCTGCTCGGCGGACGAGGATGTTTTCACGAAGACTTTCATTGCCAACGGTTCAACAACTGCCAAATATCAGAAAAATTGTCATCTTTTACTCACCCCAAGTATCGGCATTGATGTCGAACCAGTTCTTGATCACACACATCTGGTTGCTTGGACGCATTGGGCTTAATGCAGCGGATGTAGTGGGGGTTCTTCGACATAAGATTTTGAATAAGCAATGCCATTGATGTCTAGTGCCAGGGTTAAGAGTAAGCAAGAATGTGAAATATTTCAAAATGGGCCCGTCCCTGTACTGCTCACCTTAAACTGCGTCGCCAATGTGTCCGGTCTCTTCTGCCCCTTTCCACCAGCGACACCAACGCCCCCATCCCCTTCCTCTGAGAACATTTCCCTCACGCCTGACTTTTCACTCCCAGCAATACATAGAACAACGTCTTTCCAAAGTGCATCCACGTTGCGATCCAAAAAGCCATCCACCTCGTACATAACATCTCCTGCATAATGCTTTAATGTAAAAGCGTTGTGAGGTAGGAGCTGTGATGATTGTGGGGCGGAGCTGGTGAGTGCCGGGTTTGACCGACTGCGTGATTGTTTTGCTCGCGAGTCGTAGTGTGGGTGTTTAATTACGTTACTATCGAGCTTTTGCAGGAAAGTCAAGGGAGTGGGCGTTCCTGGCATCGTGCATTCCTCGTCCAAAAGTGAGATAATTCCTCGGTTCTTTGATTCGATAAGTTCGCAGATTGTTTCATTGTTGAAAAAATCGATTGTGGTCCACTCAATTCCCTGCATGATGCCCAGGTCGTCATTTTAGAGATGCTCGCTTGACGCCGCAAATATACGTGAAAGCACACACCTCTCTTTCATAATCTTCTTGTTCAGACTTTACTGTCAATTCGATGAACAGCTGCTGCAACTTCTCGTTGCAGTAATTAATTAGGAACTGATCAAACCCGTTTGACTACCAAAGGCAGCTCCATATTAGTAAACATGTATCGAAGTCTGGCGATGACACACATCTGTCTACAATCATACCTGAAAAACCTCAAATCCATAGATATCCAGCACTCCGATTACGTTAAATCCTCTCTGCTCTACTTCAGAGCCTGGAGAAATGCATCCATTTAAGGTAGTAACAAGGTGGGAAAAGAGACGACCGTAAAGAGTTTTGGCCAAGGCGTCGCGTGTCTTGGTGGCCTAAAGGTGCGAGTGTTTGCAAACTCTGGAAAGGTTTACATTTCAAGAAAACCTTATCGTACCTGACCAGGGAGAAGTGGAACAGTGATCTTTTCTTTTTTCGCTTGGTCATAGACTGAGCGGTGTGTCAAGACCTCTGACAGACTTTCTGGGGTAATACCAAGGAGCCGAGATGCATGCGATAACGCTAACCAGGAAATATCCCAACGTGAATGGTTGTGCAGAAGCAGCATTTTTCCTGGTAAACGTACCTTCCTCTCCGACTACTCGACTGCCCTCAACACCAACCTTCTCCTCGTCTCCTTCCGTCATCAAAACCTCTTCTTCAAATCTAATGTTTCCCAAGTGCAGCACGGCCGCCACAACCTCCATCCAGAACCTTCGTGTTTCTTCCTTGACCCCAACCTCTTGCATTGCCTGAATGATAGTGTTATACGTCTGAGCATCGTTAAAGTCTTCTGCTGGGTGGCAGAGGTAGGCATAGCTGGTTGGGTTGCGAGTAAGGCTTAGGTGTGCTACATAACAAATGTGAAAGTGGTCAAGGTGGATATCGCACCACACGGACATGGACTGAGAAGCCTACATAAAAGGTCGTCATCGCCTCCCGACAGAAGCTGGTAAAAGATGTGAAAAGACCGTTCCTCGGACGATTGATGTACCACGCGTGACTTTTCCAGTAGATCTACACAAAGCAGTTGATGAGCTGCGTAGGTGCCTTCAAACAGCACTATATGCTCACATGTGGTGATTTTCCCTCCGACGGGTAGTCCTCTGAAATCAAATTCTAGGTCCATATATTTGCCCTGGGCGGAGAGACAGATGGCATTAATTTCAACCAGCTTCTCTTCAACTTGCGACACGACAGATAACCCACAAATCGGGAAGAATTATCGTTTCGTGCGGTTTTCGCATTCCCAAATGCTAAATTGAGGAATTGACATCACATACCACACAGCGTTTACCAAAGCCCATAGGATGGTCATACCTTCCAAACACGGGTTGGCACTCACCAACCGCTCCTTCACACCCTCTCCTCCCTCGACAACGCCTGCAACATAGCCCAAAAAGATCTTTGATGCTTCCGTCTTCCCCGCTCCACTCTCCCCTGTGATGAGGACGCACTGGTCTCGTGCGTGGGTCAGGAGGGACCGGTACGCGGTTTCGGCAATCGAGTAACTGTTCAGAGAGCATGGTATTAGATTTGCTATCGTGCGTGCATGCGGTAGACACATACATGTGTGGAGGATGTTCATAAATGTTAGATCCCTTGTATCTCGTTGCCCATTCGGGAGAGTATATCGGAAGTTGTTTGTATGGATTAATGGAGACGACGACGTTGCCAATGAAAGTCTGACAATGCACCACCAAAGTAAGTCAGGGTGCAGGCAACTCCCTCTACCATAGATCCAGCCGGAACTCACGTAAACCACATCGTTTTCCAAGCGCTTGCGTATATTTTCCACAATCGATTCTTCCGTGATCTCCGGGAGGAGGACAAAATCAGATACACCAGGCTGGGAGGTATCCATCGCGGACGCAAGGTTCTGGGTATGATCAGTCTATGAACCTCGTTATGCAGGACAGTCCTCTCTACCGTCACGTCTTTGGCCCAAGATGGCCCTATCTGAGATGTGGTTTCCAACCACCGTGAAACGCGCAGATCTATTTTAATCTTGAGATGCTCCGACGTTATCATGTTAGCACACATTACCATACACCCGTTCATATTAGCGACAATTACCACACACCCGTTTATACCCTTCACTGTCAATGTCTGGATCTATAAATACCCCGAAAAAGGGTTTTGAATGATTCAGAAAGGATTTCGATAATGTAATATTGGACCAGCCACATCGACGAACTTTTGAGTTGCTTGTATTGACCGTCAGCATGGTATGAATAGAGTATATTTTATCTGGCAACGCTCCTTATTTACCTTCCACAAGGGTGCTGTGGACCCGCGCGCAGCGCCAATGCTGCTGAAACCCACGGATTCAGAAGCGCATCTGCCAATTTTTAACAGTTTGACATGGAATACACCGCTGACCCTACCCATAAGATTTATGGAAGGAGATTCTCTGTAACCTTCGCCATAACAGTAAACAAGGGAAGACCGGGTAGCAAAAGTTGTCAGGAATGTACGCTGTTTTAACGAGTCTTTCACCATAGCAGGTCGGTATCGGTTACGATTACCTCCTTTTTTCTCTAAACATGTCTACGGACGGTATCTCTAGCTGTGCCCTTTATGAATATTGTAATGAACCATCTCAATACTGCCTGCTATCAGGTATATCATCACAGCAGACTGCATTTGCAAAATCATCGAGAAGACTGAAATAGCACACTTACTGCACGCGTTCATCTCTGCTTAGTCACGCGTCTGATGTCATTCCACAGTCCTCCCACACGGGAAATGCTCAAATTGGGTGGCCAATTGTGACAAGAGCAAAGTAGGTTTCCCCACGATTGTTTGACATAAAAGATAGTCCCGTCACAAGTAAGGATTCTCTACCAGAGCTGACTCACTAGGCTAGAAATAGGAATCGTTCGCCAAATCTATCTTTGCCAGACGTGCTACGACCGTCACTTGTCCTTAATACAATGTGAAACTGTCCTCCACCAACCGTTGAATTTCTTCGTATCCCACCCCTCTCGGTGCTAACCTTGTTACCCTCTCCTGTGGTAGAGTTCCTTCCACCAACTTAGGGACATCCTCCTTCGAATACCCTAAGGCAGAAAGACCGTTTGGCACATCGAGGTTGTCTAGAAATCTTCGGAGGGCATCCGAAAGAATCAATCCCGCGTCAGCGAGTTTTGTATTGGTGATGTCCGCACCTGAGCAACAAGGATCACATCTCATGAGTTGATGGACATCATTACACAAAGATAAATATGCACGAGAACGTACCGAACCATGCTGCGGCTTCAAGATGACGTTCTGGACACGCTGGTGCGGTGAATTTGAAAACTGCGGGCGATGTGACTGCTACCGAGATGCCATGAGGCTGACATAATTGGAGCCCGAGTGAGAAGGGAAGCCTCATCACGTCAACCTGGACGGTGAAGTAAAACAGCCACATACCACTATGGGATGTCCAACATCGTAGCCTTTATGTCTGTAGCTCTTGACGCCGCCAGCAATGGGATAACTCATACCGTGGCAGAGATGCACTCCAGCATTTCCAAACCCGATTCCGGCAAATGTGGACGCCAAAATCATTTGCTCCTGCGCTCTATGATTCGAGACATCCTTGTACGCTTTGGGGAGATTGTCGATGCACATCTTCAGCGCCTTAATGGACCACATATCAGAGATGGGATTGGATCCCTGATAGGCGGGGCGGAGGATAGGGTTGGTCGGGCGGGGAGAGCGCAGGTTGTAAGGGATTGCGGTATAAGATTCGAGGGCGTGGCTGTTCGCACAGAATGTCAACGACCCAATACGCTGGGCATACCGGAGTTATCGAGCATCATACCATAAGACATCCAAACCACTTGCAACATGTACTTCGGGAGGCATTGTCCTTGTGTTGATAGGATCAACAATTCCCAACAATGGCTTAAGGGACCTATGCGCAATTCCCGTCTTAAAGTTCTGAGGCTTATAATCGAAGATAGCAACGCCTGTGGTTTCACTGCCCGTCCCTATCACAGGTAGCCAATGAGACTGCAGCATGATATAACGATATTGGACAGATATTTTACACACCAGCGGTCGTTGGCACTACGGATTGACGTAACTGTATTCGTTAGTATGCCTATGAGCGACAGGATGACCTTAAGAGGTCCATACCAGCAATAAGGGGTTTAACAGGATTATACGGCGGCTTCCCCTTTCCGATCGGCGCTGCAATTGAAGTCGAAGAGATCAGCGTCGTCCCTGGGTGTAAGCCGAACAGCCCAAACCTACCATTTACAAACTCTAGAAATCCCTCATTTGGATGGCACAAGTACAAATTGGCAGCCTTGGCAGTATCGATTACACTTCCCCCACCAACCGCTACGAATGCATCAACGTTCTCCTTTCTAACAAAATCGATGGCATGTTGAAAGGATTCGTCTGTAGGCTCAACTCTGACATGCGGATAGAAGACATGTGGAACATTCTGCGACTTAAGAGAGGAGAGAACCGTTTGTGCCGGATATAGGCTCGCGATCTTTGGATCGGTGAATACAGCGACTGACGGGATCAAAAGTGCCGGTCACAGCTCTCCACTTAGGGTACTGATCAAAAAGCAATTGAACGACGGGTAAACACACACCCTTTCGTGCTCCAATGTTCTTCAGATCCATTCCTACTTCCTTGGTCACACCGACACCGTATCGAATGTTTGACGCAGCCATCTCAAATGCGTAGTCTGTATCCTCCTGTGCTGTCGCCATACCCTTATAGTCGTGACGATGGGAGCTGTTATTCCCATGAGTGGGACAAGGGGTCACTGGAGACCAGTGGGATACAGTAAATAAACATGTAGCTCCAGAAGGCAGGCATGGACTTCGGAGAACGAACCTGCCCTAACTCTGCTGGCGGGAGAGTGGCATGGACACCGTGCACCGGCCGCCGACACAGCGGACATTACGTTCCACACGGAAGCGCGTGTAGGCTTTGCCATGTTATATTCTTTAACGGGAGGAACAACAGTGCAGATGGGGAAGGGAATGCAAGCGACAACAGCAGGCCGGATGATTTCTAGAGTGAACCCTTGTGTTACGAACGCGCTTCATGACTAATGGTGGCTTAGTGAGTTGTCAGCGCATTTTGGGATATATTCCGATTGACCTTTCAAATGTCCGTAACTAGCAGTCAATATCGGTTCACCACACACATAGTCGACAGCTGTGGGTTCATCATCCAGTGTCAATTTTATTGGGTAAATTTACTCATAACGTTACGAACTTCTCTCTGAACTTGATATAACCTGACAAAGACATTGTACTTCTTGGCGTGGAATATCCTCTCCTCCCCAACGCAAGGCTCAACAACTTTTCCAACTCTGCCCATCTTTTTCATCCAGTGCCACAGTACCTCACGTTCATTATGCTTGCTCCACTCAGAAGCTGCAGCTCCAATGACAGCCGCACCAACCAGTACAGCATCCCGCTCCTCTGGAATAATGATTCTACATCCACAACAGTCTGCTAAAGATTGCACAAATAGTTCGTTCTGAGTAAGACCGCCGCTCAAAAAGAGCGTATCAAGGTTATATCCGCCCTTCTTGAGAGCGTCGATGATCATTCTCGTCCCATAGCACAGACTTAACACTCCAGCGTAATAGCACTTTATCAAATTGGTTTCGCTTGTATCGAGGTCACAGCCTACTATAACACCTTTCATATACGGGTCCGCTAGTGGGGAGCGGTTGCCGTGGAAATCAGGGGTAATATGTATATTCTGAGTTAGAATAGCCCCAAACGGTAATCGTAAACGTTCGGACTCTCTTGCGATTAAGGCGTTAAGGTAGGAGTAAATGGACAGGGAGCCAGCCTGGGCGGCTTTCTGAGCAGTAGTGTACGCGGGATGCGTCGTGATGAGATGGTGAAGAAGCGCACCTGTAATGGACTGGCCTCCTTCTGCTATGTGAAAATCGGGTAGGAGAATATCCGCGTAGGGACCTTGGATGAAAAGTCAGACTCGCGCGTTCCTGCGCAGATGGGCGTCGCCACCTACCCCAGACTCCGCTCACAAAGGCCTGATGCGGAGAAAATGCGATATGGCAAGACGAGGTTCCTGGTTCCGGCACAAAACCGTACAGGGATATTTAGAACACATTAAGATCCAAGTAATTGTTCACCGCCCGTGTCGTACCACATATAACTGCCATGCGATTTTGCACATGCTCAAGTGCGAGGCTTGTTCCAGAGGAACTCTCAGCACCGATTGTCCTAGATCACATCATTACCCAACTCAGAATCGTCTCGAGAGCGGAGCAACAGGTGCCCAGACTTACCCAAGTGCGCCCTAGAGAGGTTCAATAACAGTATATATCAGTGACTATCCTTTGCAATACCACAGTATGAATAACTCACTGCATAGGCATCAATCACCGCGCCTCCGACTTTTGCTCCCTGGGCTCCTCCCAGGCCCAACTGCTTGGCCGCCTCATCGGTTAATCCTTGTCCGATAGGCTCCCCTGCTTTCACAACCTTCTGGCCGCCAAATCGTTTGAAATCATCCTGGACAACATCTCTCATCCCCAGAGAATTCCAAAAGTCCGTACTCCATCCTTTGCCAGATTCGTACGTCCATTTACAGCTGAGTGAATTCAACCCACGGATGGAGTATGAAGTGGCTTTCAGAGTAAGGAAGTCGGGCAGTTCGAGGAGCAAATGAGCACTTTGATAGGCCTTAGGCAATTTTCGAGATAGCCATAGGACTTTCGCAGCAGACATTTCAGGACTGCTGGAAGCTTTAAAAACAGGTGGAATCGATGAGACCAAAGCATATTGGCTGACCTTATCTTTCCACCTGTTCTTTTCAAAACTGAATGACCCGTAGACGACATCTCATCGGCTTCTTCCTGCGCTCGATGATCCATCCTTCATTCCATCCAATATCATTAATGATACCATATGGCATAAACACCAACTGCATACCACATAATCACATTCCATTTTGGGTTGCCAGACGGGGACACACTGACAGGTCCATACTCGTCATCAAGAGCTACCAGACTACAGGTGGCATCAAATCCAATACCTAATGAAATGTGATGGTAGCTGGCTACTGTGCAATCTTTTCCTGTCCACACCGCTCCTACCTTTTATGGCGCTAGCATCAACACCTGACACATCGACTGCTTGCTGTACGGCTATACAACAAGCCTCCCAGATATTATCGGAGGACTTCCATTGTGCATAATTGAGCTTCATTCTAAGTAAACAAGATCATGCTGGAGCTGAGACTATAGAGCACACCTGTTCATAGTAGTCCGTTAAAGGGTTGTGTATTTCCAAAGGATGGGACGCAGTAGCCTTTATTCTTCCTTCGCCATCAACAACGGCCGCTCGTGCTAGTATAAAAAAACATTATAGAGGCTCATTCTGGAAAACATTGAAGTGATCTGTGTCGATTTAGTGTACCGGAGGATGTACCGACGTCTACGCCCAAGAATAAACTCTCCTTTGGATTGTGCATTGGCAGAGTGCCTCGATTCAAGCACCAGTCGCGAACTGTACCTGCGTTGGCCTAGCAACAGCAATAACCACGCAGCTCCCAGGCCTCACCCAATGAGCTAATCGAACCGAACCACTGCCCTTCACTAGTATGTCACAGCAAATGAGCATGAACCCTGACTACATCTCCGCCAAGACAACATCGTCTGAGGTAGCGTCGGTCGACAGAGAGGCCTTGCAGCAAAGTGGGTATTCTCGTACCTCTTGTTCTTCTGTTGATGTATACTGACGGGCCCCGCAACCAAGATAAGAAGGCAAGAACCTCGGAATCCGCAATTGCACTTTCTCCCAACTCGCAACCCTTGCCCCATCGCGGGGGTCATAGTGGCCGTGGCAGGGGCGGACATACTCGCCTGGGAGGTGGTGGGAGAACTATAGATGCCCCACCAGAAGTAATTCACACGTTTCAGGAGCTCAGTGAAGTTCTAGATGAATTGGTATGGCACCTGAAAATCGCTCCAAATAATGCAATATGGTTGTAGCTGATTTATCCTAGCATGACAGACGAGAGCGGATAATCAAAGTATCTCGGGACATTACCATTTGCAGTAAGCGAATGATTTTCCTCCTACACAGGTGCATACTATGTGTTCCTCTGAAGAGCCTTTGAGTCTTGACTGTAAATTTTACTCTGAGTCTTTTTCAGAATAGCTGGTACAAATCGGCCTAAAATACTAGCTGAAGCGAGAGATAAACAGAAAGAAATCATTCGATTGTTTGGTCAAGTTGCTCCAGAAATGAAAGGAAATGATTTTTATAGGTATTATCTTGAACTGCGTTTGAGATTGAACAGCCGTTGATCCTTCCTGACTAATTTAGACATCATCGCTCCATCGGTCCAGGCTGCGAAGAGTTCATCGAAGCAGCTTCCTTCCTAGTGTACGTCGAAAAGGGGCAGCTGGTCACAAAGGACGAGTTGCAGAAGCTATTGGTGAATGAAGAAGGAAAGCAGGTGAGCTCAATATAGCGCTTAATGTATGCTTGTGGCAGAAATAATAATTCTGAGCTGGTGTAGATCCTTGAGATTACTGATGAAGACTATATCCTGGGCCTTGCAGATCTAACAGGGGAACTCATGAGGTACTGCATCAACTTGGTCGCACGGGGTGAACACGAAGTTGCAGAGGAAATTTGTCACTTCTTGCGAATAATGACGAACGGTACGCATGCTCCGTCAATTCTCTGTTTTGGAAATATGGACGTTCATTTAGACCTTCGGAATAGAATATGAGATCATCGATTATCCACCTGCGAAAAAAAAAATGTCCACAATGAGAAGTAGCCTTTGGAAAGTGGAGAACGGTAAGAACGGTAGAACAAAGGCAGGTTCTTCGTTTGGCTTAGTTGACCTCTTGTTTCAGCCTGTTACGCTCACAAAGTTCGAGGCGCTGAACGCCCTTCGCAATTTTTCATTGATGAATTGCAAAGAGGAGAGAACTACGGATATCGCGGATGGGAGGACCGGGGCCCTTTGGACACTGAACGCATCTATTAAGGGTTAATTCCCTGTACATTTTTGACCAACTGCACATATCTCGAATATGCATATGCAAAGCAAAAACAGTGTGATACATTCAAAGAAATAGTTATATACACTGGCAACCTATGCTATATTTCATGGGGTGGGGGGTATCTACAAGTATTTACGCTCATATAATTTGCAAGCCGTAAAAGCATACGCCAAGTTTTAATTGTTCTCGGCTTCGTTAGCGCCCGGAGGGTTATAGGCTTCCTCTCCTTCGTCAGTATCAAACGGATCCCAGGTTGAACTGCCCACTACTGCAAGTGGATCAGCTTCAATATCAACGTCCTCTTGAACATCTATGATCGGAGGTGGAGTTGGATAGAGCAAGTGCCGCCAGTTAATAGTAGTCCCGGCCCGGTTATAGGCTTCCTCTTCTTCATCCGTACCAAATGGATCCTAGGTTAAACTGCCCACTACCGCAAGTGGATCATCTTCAGTATCACTATCCTCCTGTGCATCTATGATCAGAGGTGGAGTTGGAGAGATCACGTTTTGCCAGTTGATAGAAGACCCGGCCCGGTTATAAGCATCCTCTTCTTCATCAGTACCGGACGGATCCCAGGTTGGCACCACAAGTGGATCTTCTTCAGTATCACTATCCTCTGGAACATCTATTCTCAGCTCTGGAGTTGGAGAGTTCTCGTGTCGCCAGTTAGTAGTGTCGGGTGAAGATTCATCTAACGTGAAAACGTAGTGTTCTGATGCAGAGTCCGAGGATACAGACTGAGGACCTCCTTGATGGAGCTCACCAGCTCCATTAGCAGATGGAAGAGCATTTTGAAAGTTAGTTCGTGTCTCACTCCAGCCGCTCGCAGGGTCACCCCATTCTAGAGTGCCGCTTACAAAGCACTCGATGTCTCTGATTGGCGTACCCTGTCCGCCTGAGTCGATTTGAGCTGGAGCCATGTGCAATGTGACTTCTCGATTCCTGTTTTGTTTGATGAACTCCTCTAGAAGATAGGCGTTCATACGAGCTGCCAAGGTATCCTGCATGTTCTCCCATCCAGTAGGTACAATAGAGATTACGGTCGGCCTGCACCAACGAGGAACAGGAGACTGGGTCGGTGCTTTGGTAGTCGCATGGCTAGATGTTTGCTGGTCATCTGCTGTCTCAGATGACGAGAACTCAGGGCTGGAGGTTTTCGCGGTATGCTCTGACGTCTCAGGTGACGGGGAGATGTTTTCATTTGATGTAGAGCAATCTGAATGCTCGGATGAGGCTGACGTTTGCATCTCGTCTGGTTGGAAGGGCATTCTGTAGGTACTAGTAGGGAGCAGTGGGAAGCTTTCAAGATCTTGCCCAAGACCATTAGCTCAACTCAGAAGCTCAATCCATCGCGTATACATTGCAATGCCACTGTGGCTTGTTCATGAATTTGCTCAGCAGCCAATCTTTACGAAGATATCCAAGGAAGTATCTGGCGAGATTGCAAACAATTAGGGAAAGGGGGCCACATCGCACGCCCAAGACACAGCTGCTGGATACAAGTATCAATATAAATAGCATTATAACCAAAAGTTACAGGAAGATACGTCATAGATCTGTTGATCTTGTTTCCTCCATTGCCATTTCCACGTCCTTCAAACCTACAGTCTCTATTAGACTCGTGACGCTGGTGCCAGCCAATGTTGTCTCCGCTTCCTGTTTGTGGACTTCCGGATCTGTGACTGCTTCGTTGGTCTCAACAACAGCAGGCTCTTCTTGATTCTCCATTTTTTGGTTCATACCATCTACGGGAAAGGTCTTGCTATCAGCCGGTGATTCTGCGCTATTGGTACTAGTGGCGCTCCGTCTCTTGGATAACGGGCTGAAAGATAGTTTAGGCATTGACGCGGTACTGCCCGCAGATGACAGTGGCCCCTGAAGTCCAGCTTCATCAGACGCCTTCAGAGCAGCTAATGTCAGTGCATCGGCTGATGCCGCTTGAAACACCACACTTCCAATGGTGCTATTTGGTCTAGGCTTCTTCCTCAGAAAGACTTTATCTTTCTCTGAGAACTTTGCCGCCCCTATGCGAGCATAGAACATCTTTCGCTTCAGCGTCAACATTTCCAGGTACAGATCTTCCTTGCGTCGGGTAGAATAGAGACCTTGCCGTACATGGCGGGCAAACTGGTAAAATTCGCATACCGCTACCAAACGGTCTCGGCAATTTGCGCAAATGGGACACCAAGCGTCTTCGGGAAGATCCGAGGACTTGAATTGGAAGCGACATGTTGGTGAGTTCATGGACGAGCGACCGCATGTTGAACATCCGTTGGTAACGAGAGTCGACGAACTCCCCAGTTGGAGTGTACCGCCACTGAAAGCGCTGCTAAGGCGTTCCATGACGGTCTTATTGAAGATTGCTTGGGTTGGGGGTGGTGTCTTCGTTTGTGCAGGGGGTATGTTTGCCCCCAAAGAGGCATCAAAGTTGTCTGGTAGAAGGGTTGAATTACGTTTGGATGAGTCGCCAGAAGGAGAATTAGAACGCATTGGGGATGCGGTTTTGGAGCGTTCAAAACGGGACGCTCGTGCGTCAAGAGCTGCAATTTGTGTGGCAGTCATCTCTTCCACAAAACAAGTGTTGGCGGAGATGGCATCAATGAGCTTCTTTGTCGACGTGCGGGGATTACCCCCGAATCGCAAACAGGGAAATATGTCGTCCTCTAACGCATTCTTCATGAAGTGCAGCGTATGCATTTTGGACAGTTTCACGTCAGCGCTGGCTGTGATAAATTCTTCAAATTCTGCGAATAACACCGGGTCAATCGCCTCCTCGGTAGATTGTCCGTCGGAGGTGTCATCACCCACATCACTAATCGAGGAATATACGCTCAAGCGTGCGTGATCCTCCGTCATATTACCCAGTGAACTTACGGCCGATGACTGTTGATGATCCATGTCTTCCATCCGAACTCTCAACTCGCGGAGCTGCTCTCGCTCCATTTCCAGCTGCTGCGTCATTTCCTCCAACTGCTGACGCAATGTTTGCTCCTTCTTTTGGTGTTCATAACGCTGCCGCGCCTCGGTCGCCACCATACTATTAGCTTCCTCAAAAAGAGACTTTGTTAATTCTTCCAATTCCTCTTGCACAGCATCTTTCGAGTGTTGCAGCTCAGCGCGCATTTCCACTTCGTCAATAAGTTTCTGGCCCATCCGATCCAGATCCTTCTTTACGGAAGCAAGTTCTTGATCCTTGGTGGCAACGGCTTCCTCAAGTTCATGGACACGAACTCGTAGTTTCGACATTTCATGGGTTGAAGCATCTTGACGCTGTTCCATGACCGTCAGCTTTCGTTGAACACTGTCAAGCTGTTCCGCCAGTTGCGCGCGCTCGTTCTCCAGGCGTGCTACTGGATAGAGTATGCCTCCACAGCTATGGCAGTATCGGGGATTATCTTCCGTAATAACATTGCGGCAGGTACATGAAGCATCCGGTTGGGGCTCGTCCTGACTGGGCTCAGCTGGTTCCGGTCCAATTGACGTTGCACCGTCGCTTATCTTTGAGCTGTCATATTCCACCGTATTGACCTCATCCGAAATCTTGCTTCCATCCACACTATAAACAGACGTTCGTGCAGAAGGTTCTCCCACACTCTGCTCAGTTTCAGACCCAATGCTTCCGAATGAAGTCGATCGCTGAATGGTAAGCGAATCTTGTGAACTGCGTCTATTTGCGTGCTTCACCGATATTGCCTGAAGGCGTTGCTTTAAACTCGCGAGGCGCTCAGCTGTTACTGCAAATTCTGGTGCGGTTGGTGACGTGGGTGGCGGCATTAAAGGTGGTTCCGGCATTGTCTCTATTGAAGGCCCTCCTCGCGTACCCGTAGTTTGTAAGGAGGGTGCAATACACAGAGGATATTGCAAGTGGGCACAATGGGGAAGCGTTCCGTCCAGTGAAGGAGCGGAGTGGGTGGAAAAATGATCCAGCACCCGTGAAGACGAGAATCTGTCAGTTGGAAAGCGGCTGCGGTACAGTGCGATCAGTCACATGACTCTTGCCGACTTCACCGCAATACGATATAAAAATCGACGTTATTTACCAATCCGATCCCAAGCTCGTGGTCAAGTATCATTGACTATCATTCGCCAACACATTGAAACTATTATTGCTTTACGATATGTCATGGATTCGGACAATTTGAGTCCTCACCGAAATGAAAGGATCGATACACATACGAACTAATTTACAGGCTGTTACTGTACATTGCGCAATCCCCACCCTCTGTCCTCAAAGCAAGCCCCCGTGCCTCGCCACACTATCTTGCATTTGGGTAGTCACCTAACCCTGATTTTGAGATCTGCTTTCCAGATTTGCGATCCACCTCCTCGGACTACCACAGTGGGCTCCCAAAAGCCCCTCTGCTGTGGCACACCTTTCAGAGAGAATGTCCCTTCAGTGTCATTCCATTCAAATCCAAGCCCATCTGGCAATGTCCCATTCAAGCACACATCACCCCACAGTCCAAGTTTCTTCCCATCAGCGTGTACCAGTGCACGCGGCTCCATTGTTTCATTGAAGTGGAGGGTTGCGAGAGGTGGGGCAAGTTCCATTCCAGACGCAAAGGCGCGAACACATCCAGAAAGCAAGGCAGAGCACTGGTGCAGGGTGGTGAGCACTACCATACGTATATATTTCGTGCGAGCAGCATATACATACCTCATTGCAGACAACACAACAGTCGCAGACGCAGGGGTCCCATGCCGATAAGTACTTGAATCTACCTATATTGCATCGCTTTCCCCGCAAGGAACAACTTGTTGGCCCGTAGCACCCACAAGAATCCACGTAACGTCCGCATATGAGGACTAAAACAAGACTGAGAAAAAGCTTCTGCATGATACGGCTGTTGAATTCTAACTGAGAGTCGCTTTTGTGAATTTCACGACGCGTCCTGGAATGCTTGGTAATCATGTACTAGACACGTGATAAGTTATGAAAATAAACAAATGACGTCAAGATCTGCCAGTGCATGTTGGGTACATCCCACCAGTTTAAGTCGACCCGATTTGAAATTGCTAATGACATCGGTCCTCCTGGTTGCATCCGAGTTTGCAGTGTGCTCAAGGGGTGTTCCAGTAGAATGCTCAGTAACCTAGTGGTAGAGGTGAAAACATTGCTCGCATGCGATGTTTATATAGATCGCAGTCACAAGATAGGTTCTACTTTTAACTAACAAAATCCCTAAAACGCTGACCAATTGGCCGGTTTCTTAACTACACTCCAACGTGCTTCATATCCCATCCAGACACACCACTCAAGTGCTTTGAAGGCTTCATCTCGCTCTTTGGCAACATCTCCCCATCTTGCGTCCCCGACTTTGCTCCCATCCTTTAGAAACTTGTTTGTCACTTTTGCAACTTCCCCATAGAGTCCCCGACGTCTCTGGTACCACGACCATAAGAGAAGGTATTGAGTGCTACTACTAGTTGGCGGATCTGGAAGCCAGCCATAGAGTACTTCTAACAAGCGGGCCAATGTGTCGAGAGAAGCAGTTGGTGACTTGAGGATAGCTTGCTTGTTACACCAACACTTGTAAGTGTATGCCAGCACAATCGGTTCCTTGCGTTTATCCATCTCTTTGCCCTTCCTAAGACGATCCTTTCGTTCCTTCTCCGTTCCATAAATTCTATTCGAATCCCGTCGAACGCCGAACCACATTGCCACCTCTTTCTCATCAGCCAGCTCCACTATCTTGTCTGCAAGCTCCTCCACGGAACTCACCGTTCCATCAGAAACATTCCCTCCTTCCTTTTCCTGTTGTTTCTCTTCCTTCTCGGCCTCTTCGCCAATCATCTCCAATCTGGTAACCAGTAGTGGCAGGTGATTAGGCCAATCTGTTTCCAACTTGGAAATCAACTTCTCGCGCTCGCAGTCATCTTTCATCTTTTTAATCCATGAAATCTCCAAGTCTCTAGTAGCCTCTCGCAGCAACGTTGCGTCGTCTTTCTCCTCATCTTTGCTGGTATCTTCTTTCTTGTCTTTTTCTCTCGGCGAAGGTGGCACGAGCCATGCGACCTTATACAACGCACCACCATCCAATTTACGCCCGCCGCCAATTGCACTCATGTTGCCAACCAACAGATCTCCTTGTTTAGCATCTTTAGGCGTTGGAATTTCACCGCTAAGCCATGCAACAGCCCGTTCTCCTCTTTGCAACGTGCGCTTTTTGAAGGTGCCAGTCTTATCCTCCCGGACAGCATAGCCGAGCCCCTTGTATGCGTTCAATGAACCGGATTTACCAAGCGCTTGGTCGAGAATAAGCGGCATGGAGGTGAGGCTATCGAGGAACTCTACAGATCCCGAAATCACCTGCACGCGGATGGTGTATGTTCCATCAGTCACCTTCAATGTCTTTGGATAGATGTCCTGATACGAGAGTTCCTTCTTGTTGGCGTCAAACACTAAATGTGGTAGAGACAAGCAGTGAGCAAAATGGCGCCATTCGACAGAATGGTGAGGACTCGCAGCTTACCAATCAAAACGAAACTCTCGAAAAATGCATCATACAGAACTTCATTTGCTTTCGGAACTCGGGGTGTGATGTTCACTCCACCGCCTGTCTCTGAAATTTTGACAATATAGGTCAAAACTAGTTGATGCAGTTGACGAGTGTCGGGTAACACGTCGCGAGATTTCAACGGAGAAATGATCGCATCATTTGGTCGAATGAATCGGCGAAGAGTATCTGTAGAATATATTCAATCAACATGCATTCCTTGATCCGACACCAGGCAGAGGTCTTACCTAGTGTAACGCTAAGAGAGATTTCCTCCTTCCTAACACCTGTCCAGAGGTCTACTCTGGTAAAACCGTTATTCCCACTATTCAGCATGACTAGATCGCCGCCACTTCCAGTCGTAGCGCCCAATCCTCCCTGATTCCCCGTAGAGACGGAAGCAAAGATGCCGTGGAATTTGAGTTCCACGTCAACTCTGCTGGATTCCAGAGATGACCAAAATTGGGCCAGGCACACCTCCAGCGTCGCGTACGAAAGCACGGGAAAGAGCTTAGTATACACTGATTGTTCAGCGTCGCTCGTGGAGGAGTTTGAACCAGTGCGTGAAAGGCTGAAGCTGTACGAGTGTTCAAACTTTGTGTACCGCGTTTGCTAAGAGGAGCGCTCAGCATGTATATATCAAACTTAGAGCCACTTGCAGCAAACCTCTTGCAACTGCATCGTGTGGACGATAAATCGTGCCGGTGAAGCCCGATCGGTGCTTCTCACAATGAGCTCTTTAAATACAATCGTAAACATCTTTCACCTGTCTAATATGACGGCCCATAGTACGTACCCGCAAAATTAGCGCCTAACGGTACACTGACAAACCGCCTTACGATCGTACCCGGTTCAAATTTCAAGCCTTCCCAGCGGAAATATGCTACACGCTCTTCCGCACCAAAGTTCCCAGCAACTTCCGGCTTACAGACAGTAACGGGGATACTGAATATTGGCCCAGCTTTTGGGTTTTGAGTGTCGTAACCCTGCACTTCCGCGAAGTGAAAACCGGGCTCCAGCGTGGTCGGATCAACCCGGACACTGAAAGATCGCCCTGTTTAAACATGAAAGAGGTCAACTTCCGTCTTAGCGCCAAAGTACGGAAAGAACAACATCACACCGCCATTATTCAAAAGCACATATTCCGGAGCACTGTGGATTAAAGGATGGGTTGATACATTACTCATCAGAGTGAAAGATACTGGCACGTACCTTAACCAGCGCTTTGTACTTGCAAGACCCGCTCTGACTTCCAGGTCGAGTTTTTTTACATTTACTTCAGGATCGTTTTCCTTAAAAAAGTGTGGACGAACTTCTACTTGGAATTGCTGCACGTCACTAGTTTCGTCAAGATCACGTAAATAGATACCGCGGGCGTTCCGCTTGTCCTGAACCGAGATCTGATGTACGGTACCAGTTAGTAACACAGAAATCCATCGCAATGTACGGCGCATTTTTGCAATTTACATTATATTCCACATCGAAGGGAGTGAATGCCGCCCCGGTCTCCAAAAGATGATCCCATGCTCGCTCCACTTGTATGAATTTAATACCAAACTCATCACCAATGTCGGAACCGCTTCTTTCGATCGCGGCTTTGACACGATACGGAGTGTAAGGAATCTTGTTCGCTTTTAACGCAGAAAGCAGCAAAGCGATGCAACCACAGCAATTTGGACTAGACATGGAAGTTCCATTCATCAACTGAGAATGCTGGGTTGTGTACTGGGGCACGCTCGTTACAGCGGCACCTGGCGCATAGATGTCCACCAACGCGCCATCGGCTGTGGGTCCTCTTGAACTCCAGGTATAGCTTCCTTCCTTTACTGTATCCAACATCGCGTATTCAGCCTGCATCATCCCTTGCGTCACGTACGCCCCCACACCAATTACACCGCTCGTGGTTCCGCCAGGGGCGCCCGTGGTCGTGAGTGCTGGACCAGCATTCCCAGCTGATGAGACCACGATGCAACCTGACTTATTGATAACTTCGTCACGCAGCAGCTCAACGAACCGTCCAGTGTCCGGAATAGATGCAGCTTCACCGTAAGAGATATTAGCCAAGTCCACTTTCAGGCGGGTCAGTTCAATTGCTGCGCGGATGAGGCCGGTTCCTGTTTCCATTGACCCTAGGCGTGTATCACCAATCTTTAGGGAAACAATCTGTGCACCGGGTGCTACACCATCCAAATTTCGATCCTCTGGATAATGTGCCGCTGATATCGCAGCCACATGCGTTCCATGTGAACCAGCGAGTGTCACAATACTTAAAGTTTCGCCTTCATCATAGATGTTAACAGAAAAATTCAGCATAGAATCATCGCTGAAGCGCACAAACTGCCTCTCGTCGGAATATGTCGTCAACAGGGGAGCATTTCTAAGATCTCCAGATTCGTCCATGTCGACCACAGCGCGCCATTTTCTTCCGTCGTGAAAAACAACACAGTCGATGATAAACCCAGGGTCTTCGTAGTTTTTCCATTGCTCTTTGAGCACTTCCAACCGCGTTTTGGTATCCGTCTTTCGCCTCTCGTGCTCTTCCTTGTCCCCCGGCTCCTGAAGGTTCTCCAAATGGTCAAGTTCACGCTCGGTCTTAGTCACGAGCGAATGGTGCTCAATCTGAAACTTTTTTCTCCGATCCTTCTGAAGTCTATCGACCAACAGCTTTGGAAATAACTCGGAGGACCTCTTGAGCCCCAACCGATACTTGCCGGTCGGATTATGCCAGTCGCCAATCGTCAGCGTACGCCCTGAGAGCCCCTGGAGAATACGGCGTGTTCTCCCGTCTTCCTCAATTGAACAAGCTTCGACAACCGTTGTACATTGCACATCGCCAGATCTAACAGTCTTTTAGAACACGCAACATGGAGCAATTCATTATTCAACAAGTACGTATTATAGGATTTACCTACCCAGTACAGTCGATGATGTCAATCACCTTTGGAAGACCTTCTGTGGTGACCTATGAAACTAAATTTGGATCGTGTTCCTCATACCAAAGGAGGCACGGGCAACGATTTACCCACCTGCAGACCGGGTGCACCGGGATCAACGCCTTGAAAATTTCAGATTACGTTCTAACGTCACAAAGGAATAATTGCTGTAATAAGGCCTACCAGTATCCAGAATAGCAATTACCGTCCCTCGTCCATCAAATTCGGGGTTCTTACGGACAAAGGAGGCCGCTTGGGTTTCCTTCACGGCAGAAAGAGTAAGCAAGAGAGACCTACGTCATATGCGCCCCAGCTGTTCTCATATACCTCCTTTGGGAGTAACCCTTGAACAGGAAAATGTTGAATGTTATGTAGTCCCATCTCTCCCTGTTCGTGCGCGTATTCACAAGATAGAGATCGGCTCTGACTTTGGGAGCTTTGGTCAAATACGGCTTGTACTTGAGATCTTTGACCACTGCAAAGGCCTGCACACCGACTGACAATTGACAAAGGAGGTCTGTAGACTCGGCTTGTATACAGGAGGTGGAGGTCTGCAGAAGAGCGCACCCATGTACGCCAAACCATACCAAAACGGCAAAGGAGACACTGACTGGCGGGAGTGAGTCACGAAATCCACAACTTTCAGATAACATCACGTGACGAGTGGCTTAGTCCCGCGACACCCTGCGGAGAGGCCAAGCTATTTCTGGAGGCGGAACGCTTTTCTTGTCCTTTGTCCAATAATGCGCTATAAAAGAGATGCAGTGGCGCTCATTCACTGGATATTTGACCATAGAACGCTCAGTGGGATAGTTATTTTTAGTAAGTCTTCCATACCAACGTTGATCTCTTTGCTGCCATATTTTGGAGCAATTAGAATGCGCACCCATATATAACCCCCTGCTCGTCGGTGTCCATACCCTTTTACATCATTCAAGCAGCAATGCGCACATTAAATACTACTCCAGGCAGACCTGTTGGACGTGCATCATTGGTTGCCGAAAATCGTACAACGGAACCAATTACAGGACAAAGTGTCTTTCGGGATTACCTCATTGAGAGGGTAGCTACCGATCTGAAAGGTATGGAAATGCTTGATATTTATCAGGACTAAATTCGTAAAGCTAAGATGTCAGGGCACCTTGTAAATTAGTTTTGCTGGAAAATGGGTGGATTAGCGATCTAGACACAGCAATTGCTCTCATTAAAAAGCAGGTTTCATCACCGGTAACTGGAAGGGACACCTCACGGAAACTAGTGTCTGAGCCAGGTGTTCCTGAAAGTATTCCAAATGCAACCGGCAACTCAGTCCGCAACGTGCGCGATAACTTTGACTGCTCCGCTGCTTCGTCCCCACCACTCCCGGAGCGAGCAAACTCAGTGACAGGAATCACGAAAGGGCCAGAAAAACCGCCAATGCGCCACTGCTCCTCTGTTACTGAAGTGCTCAAACACTCCCCGGCGCCCTCACCGTACACTGATGCCTCCACAGTCGTGTGCATTAAACCTTTCAACAGCGACACGGCTGGAGATTTACGCATGAGGGTGGGAGATGTTGTTGAGAATCTGGAAAACGGTTCGTATCGTAGGGGATTGGTTTAGCGATTTTGCCAGCCCGCTGAAAGACATTCGCTTTTTAGTGGATCCAAATTGGTATAAAGGTACTCTCAATGGTCAAAGTGGAATATTTCCCAAAACATTTGTGGAGCCAAGGTAAGGTGTACCTGTCTGGAGGAACGTTATAAATCATCTATTAATATAAGGTGTATATAAGGGCAAGACCGGTTCCTCCTCCTCCTTCCCAAATAGCGGCCCCACCTCTTCCCAGCCGGCCTCCTCAAATGAAACCTGCTTCACCTCCCAGGACAGTATCTTCTTCAGTGACCCCTCCATTAACCCCGGGAGGATGGTTTTATATCCAATGTCGTGAGTATCTCGCCTGTCAATTATACAACGCCATACTATTTCGTTAAAGCTGGGGCGACGCAATACCAGGTGCAAATTTGAACGTCTTCAGTGTTGAGGCTAATTCCCTTGCGTCTGGTGCTCTGATCAACGTCCACCTCCAACATGCGGCAAATGCTCATCCCGCAAGTATTGGTAATCAGCTCTTCCGCTTCGATAACGGATTTCTCATAAACAAGCGGTCCAACCTAGTCTTGGATACCAGTGGAAGCGAGTTGAAGTCTCGCGCACAACTAGTCCAAGCTGATAGGAAAGAAGACCGTGAGAGCCAACGTTGGGTGCTGGGCACCGATGGTTCTATTCGCAACAGTGCACGGCCGCAATTTGTATTATTAGAAGACTTGGGTTCAGTCATTGTATGGGAGGATGACGGAACGCTAGGTCGTGGAGCAAGTGTTTGGAAAGTTACCACCAATGTCTCAAATGCGACTGCTGCACCAGCTACACCCCCTACACTTGCTGCGCCAGCAGCAGTTCCCACACAAGGTGAGTCATGTTCTGTTCAGTAAAAAGGACGCACAGGTAGATTCCCGAATCCAACTATTTCCTTTTCAGCTGAGCCGGCAAAGAACGAAACGCGATCGGACAGATTCGCCGACACTGTTGTCTCAGGCGTTGGTCACGGGATTGGGATTACGGCGGGCAAACGTATTGCTAGTCGCTTGTTCTAAAAGTATCTCGCGCGCTGGTGGAATTTGTTGCTCATGTGTAGTCAGTCCAAACATTGCCGTAAGCAAATGCACATTTTATCATGGATCAACATATGATTTGCCAGGACATTTTTATGAATGCCTAGATCTTACTTTTACCCGCGGACAAGCTGTTTGTTGCTGGGAACTTTCCAATCTCGCGGGCCGACACGACGCGACGCGCGCGACGCGACGATATTACCTCAGCATCCAAACACGAAGCGGAATATATTCGGGGGCTAGCAAGCAACAAAGGAAATGAACGATACCAACGACAACAGCTAACACAGAAAAACCACTTAAATAGCCCTTGCAATCCCAGTATCCCACTGAATACGGTTATCGTGCGAAGCCTTAATATACGGACGGACGCGACAGTAAATCATGTGGAAGCCTCTGCTAGTCCTCGCCTACCTGGCCCTCACTTGCCAAACGGTAGGCGCTGGTAGTTGGGGTACTACCACTTCGAAACCGGCTACGACGAGGTTCGTGAGCAGTAGTACCAAGAATTTAGTGGCGTTCACTTACCTGGTGGCTGTAAATGCTGTGTTTGCTGCCGTCTCTGTGGTTCCATCGTGTGCACCATCCTGTACATGGTCGGGTCATTGTTGGAATGATGTGTGCACCACTTGGGACGATTGCGATGGGTCTATGATTTGTATAAATGGACGATGCGGTACCAATAATTGTCCACCCTCAACCAGCACCACTGCCTCGGTACCGACTGGTGCTCCCGTGTCATTTGGCTCCAACACCACTACTACAGTGCAACGGGTGCTCATTTTGACTACCACTACCGCGGATGTTGAAGCCCCAAAGACCACATTGAACTCTTATGGAATTCCCTATACAATCTTGCCCATTCCCCAGGCTGGATATCCGGGATTGCTCCCGCTAGAGGATGCTCAGGGCAATGCGCTATTTTCTGTGCTGATTATTCAGCCAGGTCAGGTGCAATACGACTATTCTGGAGCATGGAAGTCCGCCCTGACAGATGCACAATGGACGCAAATCAAAAGGTATGAGAAGTTATATTTACTAAGGCACATATAAGATACCCTTACATGGACGTACCCTAAATGTAATCGTTTGACCGCAGTTTTGAGATTAAACACCGAGTGCGCCGGATCACCCTGGATGACTCCCCACTCCCGGAGCATGGTGTAGTCATAGCCAATCCCACTGTCTTCGGATGCTGTAACACCGGAGTACATATCAGCTCTCACCTCTAACCTGTCGACAGTAGAGACTCACTCATGTCATCTTTAGGTCACCCAAAACCTAAAGATCAAACTGAATCCAGAATTGGCGAAATCCGGTGTCGTGGATGGAGCGTCTGTGACGACCGCTGGTGCGTATGACTCGGAATGCCTGGCCTCTTACTGCCACTATGCGCATCCTAACCCTGCTCACAGGTCTCTTTCACTACCCTGTGACTGTTACGAATACCACTACGACAACGGCTTTTGCACTGCTCGACCCCAGCTCTGACAACAGCTTCCCTGCACAAACTGCTGTTGGCGTGGTACGTTTTTGTTTTTAGATAATTTCCACTTTTCCTGGCTCATGCCAAACTTCAACCGCTCGAAGATTATAAATTACCCCGATGGACGACAGCAAATGGCTTTCTACATGGCATTTGGTATAGCGAAGGCATCAGAGTACATTTCAAGTAATGCAAGTGGAAAGCTAATGGAAAGTCTACTTTTAGGATGGTGGTCCACGACATCAATGTGGCTTGGTCATATATATGTGTCTTGGGGAAGTCGCCAACTATATCAAGGATTTCGGCGTATCTACTTGTCCTTGCAGGTAAACTGTCCATTGACAGCCCCATTGGGCAGGCAGTTCTTACGACAGAATATTCTCGATTCAGGTGGACGATCTCTTTCTTTCTACCCAAGTTTCTACCACCCTCGACTTTCGCTTGACTACAGCTGATGTTAGTGGAGTTATTGCATGGCAAAGCAACATTAACACCCGCCTCCCTGCTGGGTCAAAGTTGAAGCTTCTCCTCGGGTACAATGGCAATGGTGTGGTTGCGCTGGTTTCCCCGAACCTGGACCCCGATCTCCCAGAGTCAGAAGCGAACTATGCATTGATCAAACCAATTGGCTCGGGTACCAACCGTTGGCCTGCAAACGCAGCAAAATTCAAAACTTTCACGGATGTAATGATGAGCAAAGATGCTCTGTACACCAATATGCTCAAGACCACCTCTGTCAGAGATGCTTTCTTCTGGTGTAGTCACACTTACACTCACGAGGGCCTTGATGATGCAACGTGAGGAGTGCATATACTTGCAGTTACCTCAACGCAAACGTATTTATACTCTTCTTACAGTCGTTACGATGTTGATAACGAACTGTCGTTCAACATCCAATTTGCGAAACTTTCTGGCCTTTATACCGCAGCGGGTCACTCCAGCAAATCAATGATCACTCCCATGGTGGGTGCTGATCCCTTGTATGAGCATTCAAGTTGAGCATATTGGCTAAATGAATACCAATCGTAGATCACCGGTTTGCACAACGCCGACGCCCTAGCATCTCTTGTTGCCAACGGTATTACATCTGTGGTCGGAGATACCACTCGCACAGATTGCACAAATCAGACCTACCCGTATCATCCATGGATTAGTACAACGGCTAGCTCAAACTATAACGGCTACACAGGTAGGGTATCCAGTCGGTGGCTCCTAAGGGTTGCAATTGATCTCACTGTTGGTTGGATATAGTCATCCCACGCCAGGCCACTGTGATCTACTTCAACTGCAGCACTCCAGCGCAAGACATTGTCTTGTACAATAACATGTACCAGGCGGTTCAAGGCGTAAAAGACTGGAACTACCTGCTGTATGACTATGAGACGGAACGCGTAGTTGCTCTGCTCATGCAGCTCAGGCATGATGGATACATGTTTCACCAGGTCAGTTGGCTTCCAATGTTCTTAGGCTCTCAACATGGTCCCCGCTGGAGGTGGGATTCTGACATGTACATACTGCAGGCAAATCTGCGTAACTCAGATCTCCCATCCGTCACTATCAAATACGGTGGCGCAACCGGCAAGTTCGGCTTGCTGCAACAATGGACTGAAAGCGTTCTTGGTCGCTTCTTGCAGCTTGTGAGATGGCCGATCGTCTCACCCCACATGGATGGTGAGTCCTTTTCGGCTCTTGGGCCTATTCATGTCTCAAATCTCATGTACGTTTAGATCACACTACTGCCTTCTTGGATCGTGTGAAACGCGATGCTTGCAACGCTGCAGTTACTTTAACCAAGAATGCGACCCATTTACTTGGCTTTTCCGTCCGAGCTGCTGGATCCTGCACTGTGCCAGTGAGCGTTCCAGGACCAGTAGCAAAGGATTCTAGCAATTCAGACTGCAAGTTTGAGCAGTTAGGTATTGATCCGCTCACAGTCTGGGTTCCAGTAACTGCCAATGCTGCGGCGGCTCGGACATTTGCGTTTGCTCCCGCTGTCAAAATGTAGCTGCCTCAAACTTAGAGCTGAAATCTTAAATATAAGTCATTGAGTTGCTGAGAGTACATTGCCCTTTTTTTAATTGCCGTGGCAGTGTTCCAAAATCTTATTTGACCTACCACGTAGATAATCACTTACTTGTCTATATTCTTAGATGCTGCCATCCATACAATGATTCACCCACTAATGTACCCTTGGACACACCATAATTTTGGGACAACTGATAGAAACTATTCTGAATGTTTTTGACTTGCCGCGTACGCATTTCGCCAAGTGGACTACCACCAATATAGCCAACGAACTCACAGCTGCATTTCATTCCGTCGCTTTCAGCTCCCCTTTGGCGCGAGGTCATGCGACAATTGCCCAAGCCATACAATCTCAGATCTGCCCTCTCAATACTACTAAAAATGTCCGTCTTTCATCACCCTTACCAGTCCCTTGCAAGTAACCGGTTTCGATGCTCCTGTTCGGTTCCGGGGATGCCCTTACACGTGAAGCATATCCTATATATAGCACCATTCTAGGATTACCTCAGGATTGACGGAATATATACAAGAATCTGATTTTTTGACGACGCTGTTCTAGCACTTCCTTGGGAAGTCCTTGGAATCCCACATTCGCGATGACGGATTCTCCGAATCCAGGTTCGCCGAAAGTCTTGGGCGGGCAACGCGGCGGTTCTGCGGCTGCATCAACGCCCTTTTATCGCGGATCGGCTGCGAGCTTGCCAAATCTGGCCGTACCATCTCCTTTAGGAAGCCCGGCCCCCCAAAGACGCAATGCCACGCATGCCGACGATTCAACCTTGAATCAAGCGAACGTGGTTGACTTGCAGGCACCGAGGATTTCTGAGTCCAATGATGTGTCTACTCTCCACGCGAGGCGAAGAAGTTCGCTACATTCCATCAAATCCCTGTTCGCTAAGCCCAAGCTCTCCACCGTACTCGATCGGCTCGGATATGCCACTTCTGAAGGACTTTTCTTCGATTCCTCCAATTTTAATGCCACCAAGATCATCAATTTTGGCATGTATTTAGCGGAGGATCTCAGTGATCTACTGACAAGGCCAGAGGAATGGAAACCTGTTGATCTATTGATCTTGAAGTTCGAAGCACTTCGTGATCTACATGCCAGTCCACTGGGAATAAAGTTGGCCCAAGAGGAAGATGTGAACGAACCTCTATCGAATAGGGAAAACGAGGAGAACAGAGGCAGCGCCAATTCTCTTGTCACTAACGTACGTAAAAATGCTATCGCGGTTTCCTGGTGTACTTGAAAGAAGGGATCTTATCTGGTGTATCATCATATTGAGTGTAATTTAGTCGACAGGAACAACTCTAGACGGTCGTCGGCGTCGATCATTCTCGTCTGAGAGCATCCGGTCGGTCTCGTCAAAGAAGAGCACTATTTCACGAGTTTCTAAGCTCTGGCGCTCGCGGTCCGCAACTTCCCTCGCCAATCTCGCTGATGGACCACCCTCAGGCCTATCTTCACCCCTTTTTGATACCTTTCGCCGTATTGTTCTTCGAAGAGTCTCGCATCTTATCCTGTCAATAGACGTGTGTGAACTCTACCGGTTATATGCTCAAACTGATCGAGGGACAGCTTCGAGTTTCACGCGATATGTCATGTCGTACCTCGCCGCTGGTCTAGCTACGATGCCCAGTCCAATTTCTGGGTTTCTCTTCACTGGATTAAGGGAATGGATTTTACTTCGGAAGGACAACCCCAGTAAGGTGGAGAAGCTACTGAATGCAATTCGGGGAACCAGGGAGGCCGGGTGGTCGGCACCACTGATATTCGTCGATGAGTATGGGATGAATATATGGGATGACCTACGGGACAAAATCAACGGACTGATGGTTACAAACATCTTTTTCGATACCGACGGGACCCGAAGAATATTGTTTGGGTGAGCTTCGGCAGAATAATTGCTTACATGTCTCACATTACTTAGCATTAGTTCTGAAAACTAGAGCAGCGAGGTCATGGCTGGCAAGTCTAACGACCAAGCTCTCCCTTGAAACATCTCTGCGAAGTGATTTCTTGGTACTGAATACTGAAATGGTTGCCTGCCCTCCACAGCAGTTGCCTGCAGCCTTAGTGCGTGCACATATACACTGGGCCGGAGGACTGAACTTTGTTGCATGGTACTCTGGAAGCTCCCGATTTGACGCCCTGGCGGACGTTCAGCCACCCGCATATCGCGACTTAGGGGAGGATGGTATTTTTGAGATGACAAGTCATGCAGACATACTCCGTTGTCGCGACATAGTGGAGGCAAACGTATCGTCTCTTCGAAATAAGGGTCCCTATCGAATTACAGCGGATCTTTGGAACCGTATTTTTAACGATCTATCTGATATCCCCAACGACCTTATTGATGCTTTGGGCGACTGGATGGAGGGTTGTGAGCAGTGGTCGGAATTCGATGGCGCAATTTATTATAAACCTTTGCTGCCGGAACTACCCTGCTATCTAGAGACTGACCATTGCCCTTCACGTGAAGACCATCTCCGAAGTTTGAGTGATGCCATCCCTGATGCAGCACCGTCTGTGACATACTTTGGAGTGGATTGGTATGGTTGCAACAGACGGAAAGCTGTTGCTCATGCCACCCAGAGCGTCATGTTCGAGCTGCTGGATAAACGCCTTCTGGCCTCGGCGCGATACAATATTGATCTCAGCGATCAAAAAAGCCCTTCAAAAGAGCACCTTGCACAATTTGACAGTCTAATAAGTGTCCTCACTGGCATTGTAAATAAACCGACAAATGCAACAAGGTGGGTCCTGTCACTGCTGCGAGAAAGCTGCTCCGAGGCCATCATAGCTGCAGTTGCGGACCTCAAGAGTGACTTGCTGGACGAGCGAGCGCAGATCTGGTTACCGACAAAAGCGGCACTCTTGGCAGGTGTCAAGGATCGGTCACCTCACATTCCTGTCTGGGCTGTGGCGGGAGTGCGAAATGGTACTTTCCATATTTTTATCTCGGACAACCATCCGCAAATAGGCGAAGCGGTCCTGCATTTGTATTTAAAATATAAGTACGGATGGTCGACAGGTCGATGTCTATTGGCAGAAGCGCTCATCAGGTACGAAGGCTTTCATTCTGCGCACTGTTGAGATGGGGTGAATGACCCTCATTGCCATAATTATAAATAGCGCACAGCGGCGGGATTCGTCAGATCTTAGCTTGCCTTGCCCCGCCCGGCTGATCTATCAGATTGATCATGCCTGCCCTTCTCAGCTTCTCACCATTGTACGCGACGGTCCGAAAGCGCTAAAAGCGTTGGGGGTGGACACTCGGCTAGGCAGCGGAGAAATCTCATTCTTATCTGCGCTATGTCGGTACTTCAGTGTCCGATCCGAGTATTGGTTAATCGATCACAAACGTAAGTACCAACCGTCTGTTGCTCAGTTGGAAGGAGTAACAGGGAGCAACCGAGATTCTTACATGTAGGATACCTTGACAATGTGAGATGCTATCTTGCTGATGGCTACGTGCCTCGCAACACGTTAGAAATGAGAATGGGACGCTATGTTTCCCAGTGCACTCTTGACAATAATGGTGGTAAGCGTCTCCTCGCGATTGCAAGAGGTATAACCTCTGAGCTACGAAAGAGAGGTGGGACCGTTCCAGTGAGTCCTGTTCTGGGGGGGCCAGGGGAGCTCTGGACACTATGCTATTTCTTTATGGTCTTCTGGAAAGCAGTACGGCGAAACGCATACGAGGAGATTTTAGTGGCTCTCGAAGCCATGAATCCCATGTTCCTGCCTGAACGCGATCAGGTTGCGGTAGCTTTGGAAATGATAACAACAAACAGTAATCTGGTTACAATCTTTGGGATGAACAGTCTGTCAATGGCGGGTGCGCTACACCCACTGCTGAGGAAGGTGGCTGAAAGGGAGAAAAACAAAAGCATCCCGCAAGTCACGGAAACACACAAGGATGTAGAGGAAGTGACCAAGCTGCGAACTGCAGTTTTCGAACCTGACGATGAATCAGCGGAGTTGGCCACGGTAGCATTCGGGAAGAGCATTCTGAATGCTTATATATTTGTTTATCCCATACTGCTGGACATCATACTGGTTGTGACACTGGGTTCAGGTATCTTCGCAAGCGACAAGATGAGCATCGACGTCCAAGAAAGCGCAAGTCTTGTTCTTCTTGGTATGGCATCAGTATGCGTTGTTTAGTACTCCTTTCTCACGCATGAAATCTCCCATCAAGTAATGTTCCCGATAGTCGGTGCTGTAATGAATTCGATCGGGCGAACAGTGACATATTACTTCTATCAACGAAGTATCCCTGTGATGATTGCCGCATTTTACCGTCGGCTTGCCGCTGCCTGCCTCCTATTCACGGTATTTGGCGTCGTGCTTGGGAGTATAACTTACTACCGAACGGATGACCTGATCCTTGCTGGACTTACCCTCGTCTACGCAATTTCCTTTGGGTGAGCATTTTGTATTCCATTTCATTCTGACGACTGATAGCTAAGTGTCCTTGAAACTAGACTATTTATGATACTCTTTTGTGTGCTCATCATAATGCGAGACCCAGAAGAGTATTTTTTTAAATCGCAAGGACCTGCAGCTGTCATGAAAATGCTCCCCATCTTAATCCCAAATGCCTTTATCTGCCGTTTTGTCTTGAACGAAACTATCAATCCTTACATAACTTGGTCTATGTATGTGGGTTCTCTCATGCTTGCAACAATCTACATGACATACTCGTATACGCGTATAGCGGCAGCATACCTTCGGTGGCCAGATGCGATCCATATTACACCAAGGGAAAAGATACTGGAGGCTTACGGGAAGCATCACCCTCCGCCAGAGTTACTGCCCAAGGAAGACGTATATACCTTCGGCCGGCGAAGTCGCAGATGGGAGCGTTTTGCTACGGAATGGTTCAGCTATCAAGCAGAGGAAGCCTTGCGCACTAGAAGCACGGAACCTCTCGTTCGTAAGCGGCTTTCTAGTTGGTTCTGGGAAAAGCTCTTGATGGGATGGTACATACCCCGATCAGGGATCAAGCCACCAAAGCCATTTTCCAGCGAATGGGATGCCGTGGTTAAGCAAGCGATTGCGGAGTTGAAGAAGAAGTATACCGTCGAAAAGCTCAATCGCGGTGGAATCTTGTTCGATAATGAGCTACCTGCAATATCCTTCGGCTTCTTATATTTTGTAACCCTTTTTGCCGATCGATGGACGGTCCTCCTTGCAACTGGAAAAGCACTGTTTTTCTTTACAGATGGCATCGAAAGCGATTACGTGCAAGGAACATTGGCAGGAACTATCTACCTCCTCTTGTCCTCCGGGATTTTGGAGCTTACTCTGACCAAGTTTTATGAAAAACACAAGCGTATTTCCATGAGGTCCGTTGCTGAGAGTGAAGGACCAGATGATATCATCAAACGTCATCGAAGAGCCCTATCAAAGATATACGCTAGTGAACTCTGCCGCTTCCTTGTGTTCAGCGGCCTTATACTCATTATTACCACGGCATGTGTAATTACTATCGGGTTCAAGGATGATCGCATGGATCTTATCTACACATACAGTCTATCGGCCTTTGGGTTTGCCGGGTTGCTTCTTGGACTATTCACCAAGTTGTTTATCACATCCTTGGAGTCGACGGTCAATGTATTTCTAACAAGCGCAATAGTTATCAGCATCGGCGTAGGTGTCGCAGTGGTCCGCATTCTGGCGAGTAGTGAATACGCCGTCGTTGCGACGGCTGCGAGTGGATGGCTCTTTGCCTTTGGGTGCATTGCGAGTCGATATAGTGAAAAGCTCCGCAGCGTTCACTATAAAGTCCAAGTTTGTAAGTGATATGTTCCAACATTGACGATGGTCAAAATACTCATAAGATGTTATGCTTTAGCTCCTGCCCTTACCTCGTCCGGGCAGCGGCATATTGGTCACCATACTACTCCTGCAACTGAAAAGGCTCGCAGTCTGCTCGCCGCAAAATTGATATCAAATAGGAAGAGCTGCCAAAAAATCCGACCATCATCCTCTCTTGGGGACTCAATACGTTCCCGTCTGCAGTTCATTTTGGAGACGATGGGCGGCCTACCACCGTCACACCTATTACGAACTGCTTTTCCGTCCATTGCCTCCTTGATTGAAGATCTTTTATCTGATTTCAGGTTAGGACAATTAAAAGTTTTCAGATCCAAAGAGGCGTTGCAAGCAGCTCGCATTGGACATGCTGCCATCTCGGCGCGGCCAGCGGCAGTTACCCACCTTCTGTACGTGTTCCTCCCACCCAAAGAGAGTGAAACGGCGGATGAAGAAGATCTGACTATCATTTTGGAGGCCTTGCTTCACGAAGTTGCAGAAGCAAAGGGCATGACCCACGCTGCCGCTTGCATCGCCGAGATGTTTGTGGGAATCTCCAACGCATGGCTGAAAGAAGAACAAGCAGAATGGGTTCGGAATGTACTCCCTTCGAGGATACAGCGCCAACTGCGAGTCGCAGATGATAGAGAAAAAGCCTCGATGTGGTGCAGGACCAAGGATATTGTGGCATCTAAGGCTTGTTTGAATTTAGAAGTAGATGAGATCTGGAATCGTAAGATATCCCATCAAGATCGCCTTTTCTTGGTTGGTGTTGCTCGACTGTGGTGGGATTCGTTCGATGAATCCATCGAGGTGAGTAACGTCGCAATTACGATCATGATTTTTTGTGCTAATTTCTCTCTAATAGATTGGTGCCTTGCCACGTAACTTGGCAAAGTATCTGGACACTGCGCCGATGTCTATTATAAAGTTACTCTCGGCGAAATGTGGTGGTAAACAGGAGATCGACTTACAGGCCCACGCATCCCAATGCATATTAGCCTCACTCCTAGCTCTGAACATTCAAAAGCTCTACGACGCAGAAAACGACAAACTTGAACGGCTTTTCTCAGCCTCCAGCGGTCTCTTGTCCAAGCAACACTATACTCCCACGGCTTGGACTCGCTTCTTTAGTCTTGCTTTAGACATTCAGGTTTCGCTCTTTTTGGCTCTCACTGCGGATGAACGCTTTGGACGGGAAGTCGCGTCACATACTCTTCTATTGCGTCTTCCTTGCGCAATTGTTAATTGGATGAGTAGGGGCCTATTGAACCTATTGCAGCATGGGACGCTGTACCGTTGGGATCCTGCGATAAACAATACGTTGAAGCAAATGGAGCGTGGACTCTCACGCATCCACCATTATGGTGGCTCTGTAAACGGTCATCATGGCGTTTCGTGCGTAGAAACGTACCATGGAGCTACCCACACGATCGTCGCCGTAGTGACAGGACGTGAGACAAATTCTCAATCGGGAAGAGATTGGCTAACTGTGGATCGTTATGCTCTTGGGGGACCAAAACCGCCAAACTGGAAACCCGGTGGAATGAAACCAGTCAGTCGAGCCTTCTTTGAGGAGATGACTATAAAAGGCAAGAAGACGCTCCGTATTTCCCACGAGCATATTTTCGACAGCAGCGGGAATACGTGCAAGAGTAACGTTTATGTCTATCGAGACCCAACGTCCATCGTTGCCCAACATCGATACGTCGTACTCAAAGCTGTGGATTCGCAGCAATGGAAGAACAGTGACACTAAAACATTTGAAGGCACAGACGAACACACGTTTTCCCAGTTGCACGGTAATGTTGTAGTGACAGAGGCAACCCTACGCCGCAAGGATGCAGGAACCGGAAAGTGGGTCACAATACAAGCAAAGTATGAGTACGACAAATGGGGAACACCCAATCTTGGAGTTTTTCACGGAGCCTATCCATCGCCGTGGAAAATGATAGTCGAATATGCCAAATCATCACGAGGAATTCAAGATTCGCCCAGGTTCATATCCGTAGAAATACAGCGAGAGCACGAACCTGCAGTAGTACGCACCAAGTTTGATTACTCTCATCCTCAGCATGTTCGTCATGAGAGCATCCGCGTGATACCCGGTCAAACTGATGAAGTTATCGTTGCCACACCTTCCGAAATTGAACAAGATCCTCTTAGTTTGCTCACTGCACAGGCACCTGCGAGCCTGTATTCTAGTTCAGAGTTCTTTGTGTCCGGGTTAATCTCCAAACCTCGCAAAAGCTATACGCTCAAGTCTCCTTTAGGAAAATTGGAGCGTATCGAGTATTATTCTGCACCCTACCCTACTCTTCGACGAAGGGAAATTCTTTGGGCCGCCTGGCGGAGGGGCGACGTACCTGCACCTTTTGCCCGAGATTTAGATGAGCGATTCTTGCGTGCTGAACCGCTCCTCTCCGCGTATTGGTGGAGGCGAGATGCGGGAGAATTTAAGGGCGCGCAGAGAGTGTTACGGGAGCAGAAACACAAATTAAGCGCAGAGCTGCAAATGCTGGATCGGCCTGTGACAAGGACTCACCTCCAGATAAGGTACTCTGATCTGTATATCTTGGGTTGCGGAGGTGATGCGCATAAAATATATGCAGAGGGCGATTTGGATGAGGAAAACCGACACTCCATTCGCCAAAGTATACGGGAAAATCGAGCGAACGAGCTCTTACAGGTTATGAACCTAGACAGTGGAACTTGGCCAACGGGAGGTGGAGGAGTGGGATCCTGTCGACGCGATTTGATTCACGGTCTCCACCGTGTTCGCTGGACGGCAGTCGCGGAACTGGGTTCGGCAGAACTTGTTCAAAAGGATTACCCAATTGAAAAACACATAGACTCCATTGCATACGTGCCACTCTGGGATCTTGATTTTGGAACACCCAACGAGAATATTCATCGAACAATTCCGTATACCACACTGCAAGCGAAAAGTCGACGGACAACGAATCATGTTGTCAGAACCCAGTTTGTACCTCTGATTGAGAAGCTCATCAAGGGTTGCCTTCTTGATCCGATCACTGAGCATGATGTTGATGAATATGAAAAGGTCTTTATAGATTTTCACATATTCTTTCTGCAGTACGACTGGACAACTGCATGGAACCATGTTCTCACTCAGGAAGCTTGGATCAAAGGATGGCTACAAGATACATGGGAGTTGTGGAGTAAAGGAAAGCTCCTGGATCCGGAAACGCCAACATTGCGCCATATCGAAATGATGTTCGATCTCATTGCCCGTTTGCTCATGCCTCTCACGGTGGAGATTCCCTCGGTACCTGTCGTGCATGCGTCTCATCACGGAATTCAGGCGATTATTGGTGTCGTCGCAAAGTCGCTGCACGGAAGTTCCTTGATTGTGTGGGATCATGGGATCTTGTGGAGAGAACGATTGTTTGGGTTGTGCACAGATGAAGCTATGCCCAAGTTTGTGCAAATTGCCTTTGCCGGTATTACAAGGCTAGTGGCCAGAGTTGTGTTTGCCAGGTATGATCTGTCGTCCAATTCAGCGCTGGTACGATTTTGTCTGATAGATACGCTTTTTTCATAGGGCGGATTACATCACCCCGTGCACTAGTGTGCAAAATGTTCACTGGGAAGCGTGGCTGGCAGGAGGTAATACTTAGCATGTCGAGGACGTTCTTCTATAATAACACATTAACGCAACTTTCCTAATTTTTTCCGCAGGCAAATATGGGAATGCACTCGAGGCGGCATCCATGTACGCGAGGATTAATCCTGTCTTAAACGGCATGGACGTTACAAAGTTCCATCCTGATCCCACGCAAGAACCAAGTGAACCCACTGCCATCATGCTCTCTCACATTTCTCCGGTCAAAGATGTAATGAATGCCATCAATGCAGCGCGCATCATTGTGCGAGATTTCAAACTTGATACGTATCGATTACACATTTACGGCTCAGCGGAAAAAGATCCGCCATACACGACCGAGTGTGCACGGGCTATCGCTAACTATGGTCTTGAGAAGCACGTCATAATGAAGGGTCTGGGTAGTCCTTCCAAAGCTCTACCAACTGGCTCCATCTTTGTCAATTCATCAATCACAGAAGGTCTTCCTCTCGCCCTCGGGGAAGCGGGTCTTTGTGGTCTTCCAGTAGTTTGCACAGACGTAGGCGGAAGCCGCGAAGTCATTCAGGATTCGCGTATCGGAGAAACATTTGGCTGGATTGTCCCTCCGTCCAGACCAATGCAGCTCGCGCTCGCTCAAATGCGGGTATTGACTGTGACCGATGGTGTTGCGAACCAGACGACCAAGCTGGACGACATTCTGGGTGTCGAAGACGACGGTGCTTCGCTTGCAGCTAGGATCATGTATCCTGGAGTGAGGGAGATGCGAAGAAAACTTGGAATGAAGTTGCGCGAACGGATCATGGCTGTTTTCTCCGTTCGGAGATATTGGAGAGAACATGAGCAGATCCTCTGGTTGGGTCCACTCTACGAGCAGGTGAAGAGGTCAGAATTGCCTATTTCTTGATTGTCATATTGGTGGATATCGAAGATTATCATTGCGCTACAACTACAATATTACACATACTACACCACTGGAATATATGGACTGTGCATACTGGGTACTATATTATCAGCGCAAGCCTTCATACCTTCCATACTCTTAAAGTCAAGTCAGATAACACGCCAAAATCGGTCAGTTGTACGGGTGCAGTACATTGCGTAGTATCATAATCAGTAAGTGGTGCAGGGTTCTCATGAAGTCTCCCGATCCTTAATATGGATGAGGACTCCCTTTTTGTATCCACATGTTATGCCATCCACCGTCCAAGAAAAGTCTTGGTCAGGGAGCAACGTCATAGAGAATTCTTGGAGAATCCGAATGAGGATGATCTGAATGCCAATAGCAGATGTTTGGTGTCACGGGATGTTTGTTTAGCAGCTCAAATGTGAACAATACCGACCTTGACTTCAAGTACAGCCATCTTCCAGCCAACGCACATCATGGGACCCGTACCAAAAGGGATGTACGCTGCGTCTGATGTCTCATCTCTAGCTTCTTCCCATCGTTCGGGTCTAAACTCCTCGGCATCAGGTCCCCAGTATCGAGGGTCTGTCTGCATGCCTTTGACGTTCAAAATCACAGGAGACTGGAACATCACATGGGTTATGACCTGACGCTACCGACACCAGAGCAGTAGGGAAATACTCACGTTCTTTGGAACATGGTGGCCGAGGATGACTGCATCTTTTGTCATATTGCGACCAATCATGGCAACTGGTCCGCTGACACGGAGCGTTTCCTGAATGTGAATGATTTGCATATGATGAGAAGCACGGGACGAGCGACACGCCTCGGTGCTCTACGGAGTTACTGACCTTCACAACAAGTTCCAGATACCTAAGATACCCATGTTGCTTAGTGGACTGCTGGCAGACAGGCGAGAAGAAACGAAAGAACATTACTTGAGAGCATGGACGTTCTCCCATGTAAGGATGCCGTCTTTTCCAACAACTTGGTCGATCTCATTGAGAAGCCTTTGAAGAGAAGCAGCTTTCTGTATGAGATGGAACAAAGTCGCTGTAGCGGCGTTCGACGATGTTCTACCAGAGGAGAGAAGCTCTTGTTAGGGGGCATATGCAAACGGATGTATTTCAAGAGCACACTCACTCGTGGCCTGCCTGTAAAGTTGGAAAGGTAAAATCGAATACAACCATATTAGTAAACATGAGATATGCGGAAATGAAAAGGGCCACTTGCCAAAATAAAGCCGATAATCTCATCCAGCAGTTCTTCGGTGGTCAAAGGCTCAGCGTCTCCATCCGACCCCTGCGTTAAGAGTCTATCCAGAACATCCATCTCCTTCTTATCAAGGGTGTCGCCGATAGTTTTCAATTCCTCTCGCCTTTTTTCCATAATCTCCATTGCGACTTGTCGAGTAACCTTGGAAGGACGTTTGACTTCTTCCTTACCCACGCCCAACATTGGCCAAATCCACTGAGGCAACCCCCAACGGTCCCCAGCGGCTTGAACAAGGTATTCAAAAGCAGTTACTTGTTCGGTCTTGTAGTTTGTGGTCTCTGGGGTTCCAAGCATGGCTAAAGAATTGAACGAGTATCCCCCTAGCGCAACAGCGCCGACAATATCGAGGGTGAGACATTGCATATGATGGTGCAAATTGACAACGGGAGGTGATGAAGGAGACGATGACATGAGGGAACGCCAGGCTTTAATTAAACCGTCAGTGTGCTGCACAGATTCTGCAAATATTTTCCGTAGATGGAAGGGGCTGAAAGCGGGGGCGACCAGCTTCCTGTGGTATTTCCATTGGGAACCACTGCAAGCCATAAGGTTAGGCGTTGGGTGATACACTAGATTTACAATACTCGTTCAAACCTGGGTAACATGAACAAGGCGTGCTCGGCGATGCCAATTGCAGCCTTTTGGAAGGTGTTGTCCCGATACGCCAATTGAGAGTCCGTCAGTATTTTACGAGCCTCCTTTATGTCGCAAACAACAGGTGTGAACGCTCCCAGCATATTGAGATTGAAAATTGGACCTTTTTTAAAGCATGATTAACGACGATCCATTAGACTCTACCCATCATCATCACTCACCCAGTTGTTTTTGCTGGTCCACAATAAATTTGAAAAAGCGCTTGCCATCTAGATATGGCCGAATGAGAAGAGTGCTTCCGATAATAGGTAACGATCCCTCGGGATTTGGGATGGTTGAACGATACGAGAAAAGGAGTTTCCATGCAAAGATGGACAACAAGAGAATGCCAATGGCCATAATAGGGGCGCTCGCTGGCACGACGATGAGGGCTTCTTGGGAGGCCATGATTACCGAGCGACCAGATCCACAGATATTGTTCTACACAAACAAATTGAATACTGCTAAACGATTAACGATGAGGGAAATGGAGGTTTCGGAGGCCTTTTTATAGGATTTAAAGTGCTCGTGACATTAAGTTTTTAAAGAATCTGCATGTGACTGGAACTGATATTCTTTCAACCAGAGCGAAATCTAAAAGCATTTTATTATAAAGGATCCTCAACCGCCCCCACGATCGCTTAATATTCAGTCTCCAACCGTGAACAGTTGGGGAGGGGCAACGTCAAAATGCCCCCAAAATGCCCGTTGGAAACCTTGTCGTTTCCATCAGCTCATCAATGCCTGTCCACCAGGCTCCGCTTCCGCTTCCCCCAAAAAGTCACTTTTTGTATTTCTCTTGGTCCCTCCAGCGTTTGTTGCACGCCTCGAGTAATACAAACCACACTGCCAAGCGTGTTCATGTGATGCTGTTTCTCGGACTTCCGTCGGGACTTTGGAGGATCCGTCCGAAAGGGCCACCCGACATGAATGACGTTCTTTCTCATTGGCCCTTCAACAGGAAAGGATCTACTGAGCGAATCCGTTTTGTCTTTTGGGACTCTATGTCCGATTTCGTCTCATCTGATTAACCGTACGTTTGACCAAGTTGCACGTTCATTCTGCTGGCACTTTACATACATGAGATAAAGAGATGATTGTTGGCTACACTGATTTGCGTTGTTATGCCCAAAAAAGATATCTATCTTTGACTGACGCAGTCTCACCCCCGGGAAAAAAAGTTTTTGTAAAGATGATGATGCCAAGGCCGAGAATCGAACTCGGGTCGACGCGGTTCTGTGTTTCCACAACGCGATGTACTACCACTATACTACCTTGGCAGATGTTCTTTTATTGAACACTTCTGTATGTGAAGATGTCATCTATACTTGGCATATGTGACTAGATATCCGGACTTCCAATGTCCGCAACAAGTTTGTCCATTGACTAAAAACAATATTGTACATTAAGGGAAGGAACATGTAACATAGGACAACTCCCACTCCCCTCGTTCCAATTATTAGTGCCTCGTACATACAGGATTATACTGCCCAATGAAACCCCAACACCGTATCACTGTTGCTTTTTCACTTGCGGGGGACTAGCCGCACCACCCGTATTCCCACCAACGTTAGGGCCGTGCTGGTATGCGCCATGGTAACCATGAACAGGCATCACGCCACCCGGTATGACATTCGCTGCTGGTGTGTCGCCATTTCCTCGTCGTTTTCCAACACCATGGCCAATAGCAGAATCCCTAGCGGCGGCGGCGGCAGCAGCGGCCGCTGCAGCCTTCTCCTTCTCTTCGCCTAGTTGTCGCATCCACATTATATAATAGGTCCCTTCTCCTTTGTCCTCCAAGGCTCCGTTAATAGCTCCCGGAGCGGCTTTCGCCGCCTGTCGCCTAACTGCTTCTGCTCCGCGTTCCAGTAGTTCGGTATGGGTACCACGTTCAACGATCTGTCCATCTTTCAAGACCAGAATCAGATCTGCATCCACAATGGTGCTGAGTCGATGAGCAATGACCAAAGTTGTTCGGTTTGTTGAAAGAGTGCGCAACGAATCCTGAATGAGTCTTTCTGTAGTGTTGTCCAGTGCTGACGTTGCCTCATCCAACAAAATAATCGAAGGATTCTTCAGAATGGTTCGTGCGATTGCAATACGCTGCTTTTCACCACCACTGAGCCGCAAACCACGCTCACCAACCTTTGTCTCGTACCCTGAAAGGAAAAAGCACGAACAGACTATATTAATACCCTTTCCTGTCATGATACATAAAGCTCGGTTTTACCATCAGGAAACGACACAATCCGGTCATGAATCTGCGCCGCCTTTGCCGCCGCTACAACTTCCTCATCGGTAGCATTGATGTTTCCGTATCGGATGTTGTATCGAACCGTGTCGTTGAAGAGCACCGTATCCTAAATCGGATCTCATTAAGGGGACCACCTCCAGGTCATATATGTAACTAGTTGCTTGAGTTCAGTACCTGAGGGACAACTCCTATGTGACTTCGCAGAGACGTCTGTTTTACGGTACGAATATCTTGCCCATCGATCTTAATGGATCCACTTTGTATATCATAAAATCGGAAAAGAAGCTGGGTACCGAAATATCAACCGTCTGCTGCTTTAAGTAATGAAAGGCGTGCTGAACTTACCCGGAAAATAGTACTCTTCCCACCCCCTGAAGGTCCCACAAGCGCGACAGTCTTTCCAGCTGGTGCCTCGAAAGACACGCTCTTTAGGGCCGGCTGTCGTGGATCATACGCAAAAGCAACGTCCTCTAATATATTGAAAAGGTTTAGAAGAAGTTTAGAAGGAGAAGTCATAGCAGAACGCCAACAGCAAACCATACCGAATACGACTTTCCCTCCTTGGCGGACTGCCAATTCCCTGGCGTTTGGTGCATCTTTAACAGCTTTACCCTCTTCAAATAAATCCAACATCTTCTCCATATCAATAAAGTTCTGTTGAATGACGCGGTAGTATGTACCAAACCTGCAACGCATTGTTTGATTATTCCCAGTCCATACATGCACTCAATCAAACTTCACGTACCAGTTCAAAGGTTGGTATAGTTGCAGCAAGTAGGTCAAAAAGGCCACAAAGTCACCGATAGTCAATTGCCCATCCGCAACCCGCTTTCCGCAGACTAATAGTCCGGCCAACAAACCAAGAGTAATAACCAAATTCTGCGCAGTATTTAGGACATTCAAACTCGCACTGCTTTTCCAGTCGGCCGCTTGAAAACTACGGATTGCCACATCATAAGCATTGACCTCCCAAGCTTCGTTATTGTAATACTTGACAGTTTCAAAGTTTAGCAGCGAGTCGACAGCTTTGGCTCGGGAGGCACTATCAAGTTCGTTCATTTCCCGACGGAACTTGGTTCGCCATTCGGTAATCCATATAGTGCAGGCGATATACAAGACCATCGTCACAAAGACGATCATCGCAATTGCCCAGTCAAACGTGATCAGGAAGACTATTACAGCAAGTGCAATGTCGACAAATACAGGTAGAATGTTAAATGCGAGGTAAGACAGGAGAGAACCGATAGATGACGTTCCGCGGTCCATGACTCGCAGTACCTCTCCTGTCTTGCGGTTTATATGGAATTGAAGGGACAGCGAATGAAGGTGCTCCAGCATTCGCACGGACACTTCCCGGGTAGTGTACTGTCCAACAGGAATCCAGAGGAAGTACTGTAGGGAGGAAAGTAAACCCACGCCACCTTGCAAGAACCGGAAGGCGGTATACAGAAGAATGGCACCCCAGCAGAAGTACGGACGCCGCTTGTTTGGATCAGTTTCCCCATTTGGCGTAAGGTCGTCAACGACTCGTTTATATTGCAGAGGCACCAGCACGTTCACGACTCGGCCCAATGCGAGCAGAACGAAACAAAAAATCACCAGAAACTGCAAGTGGAGGGGTTTGGGCCAAAGGAAAGGCATTAACCTGCCAACCTTCTTCCAGGTCTCTTGCCAGCTTGAAGTACTCGCAGGTGTATTTGTCGCCGGTGCTGTTTGTACAGATTCGACATCGCTAGCCCGTTGATTACGAGATATTCTGCCGACCAGGAGGGTGATAATAAGACCCAGTAGCAACGCGAAGCGCATGACGAAAATGATGAAATATGTTATGTCTAGGGTTGCGTCAAGCATTGTCACTTCTATTGTGGAAATACAGCAGTTAGTTTATAGTACATATGTTCTGCATGCCTCTTCGTCCATACCATCTAAAGGATGAGTCATAGCGGCAATCCACTGGTAAACCTGGACAGTCTCCACGATAAAGGCCAGTATCCAAAATTGTTTGATAGGCATCGGTACACGATCTCTCGGCATTTCATGCCACTCATTTCTGTCCAGCGTCGCTGCAAAGAACACAAATGTTGATGCTATCAGCCACGCAAACGAAGCCAGGACATCGGCGACAGTGCGAGCGGACAGATCTTGAATGATGGTGGTGGGCACTTCGGGATGAGTTGCCTGATAGAAGTCGAGACCAAGGTCAATCAAATACGTGAGAAGGACGAGTGGTGAAATTATCCTTGCAATGATGGAACTCAAGGATCTGGTCGCCTGCGACTCGTGGCTACGTTCCTCCGCAGCCTTTATAAAGAAGACACGTTAAACCATAGCTGTTGGGAAAATAAAATAGGATAACATGCGCAACGAAACCCACCTGCCCATCCTGCTGCAATAAACGCTGCCGCTCTCCTGTGCTCGCCGCACGGGCATCTCTCAATATCCCAAAGTACCAGACAGATCCAGCGACAACAATAAACGCCAACAGTACTGCCGACGCTATTGTGTCAAGCAAGCAAGGTGCAATCCTCCCGCTCAAGACGTACGGACCGGGGCAGAAAGATGTTTCCGCTGGCACAAAAGACGACGAGAGAGGCGAGGTTTGCATTCCGAGCGATGGCGTCGAACACCTGTTGACAACTCTCGTATGTACAGTTTTGTTGGATTATAAAAATTGAGTCAAGGATTCCTAATTTTGATCAGTACAAGTAGATCAGTGAATCCGGTCGGGTCTGGCCTGTACGCTGCTTTTCAATGTTCGTGGGAGACGAACCTCGGGTCTCCCTTTCTGCGCGTCGTTTAGGCTTTTGAGGTACGGTAGTCCCACACTTTCCTAGTAGTTGCAAAGACAGGCAACAAAGAATGATACCAGGTACAGAGCAGGGCCGTCAATCAGCGGACAATGCCTGTCAACCGACACGAGCGATTTCGACAGCAACCCGGCGTAAAGAAAAGGTTCATTGAAGCGGCTGCGAAAATAGTGGGAGACAGTCACGTTGCATTTGATGATTGGATCCAGATTAATGATCAAATAAAGGGACTTTTGGTTCGGAGACGATAACCCGCTAAATAAAAAGATCAGTGGGTGGAGATAAGTAAATAAGCACAGCGGTCCATGGCATGGTTTTTTGTAACGACGCGCATGGGAAGAAAGCATGGGTACAGGAAGGATGGGTCGGTTCCAGTCGCTAGAGTTGGGGTGCTTTACGCTCAAAGTACGAATAACGTTTACAATGGGAAATGGTATATTGATGAGCAAGCTCAGGGTGTCGACTTGCCACGATTTTGCATGATTGAATAAACTAGCGTTTGGAAGCACATGCAGATTGCCAAAAGGCAGTTTTTAAGCGTAGCCTGGGTGATTTGATTGTGTATCCTAAAGAACTTGCATTCAGGATTTCTACAGGCTGATAGAGAGCCGGAACGAATAAACGAGAACATTTGTTCTTTCCCTTTGTATCCTGTGATAGATTGAAGTCCATGGCTATATTAATCCGCTTAGAGTTCTATTCCTCTCCATTACCTTTTGTCAGGCGTCCTTTGTTATCATCCTGGTCATATCTCTGCGACGGCTGGCTCGTGTACCCAGCGCACTGTAAGAATTTGTTTTATGAGTACAGTCGTCGCATTATCGCTGAGGCGCGAAGAAAACAGATGAAGAAGGTTCTTGGATAGTGAGGACACAACTCTCTGAGAATCATCAGGTTGGATGGCTACAATACGCATGCACTTTGCTTTCTGTAAACTAGCCGAGTGGGCTCTTATATTCATATAACTGACAGCTCCGATTTGAAGCCATGCAAGTGCCTGCAATTATGTCGCCCTTCGAAAGATGGCGAGATCAATGACATTGCAGTTGGTTCTGGCCATAGGTTAGCCTGGGTGCGTCAGTCTTTCTCCTGTTTGCTGCCCCTGTGCCCAAAACCTAATGCCTGTCGGAGTCAAACATGAGATGCTGTGACAGAATGAGATGCATCTCTCATTATCGGGTACAATCTCGCAGAATCAAAATACGACAAGCCTGATAGGCTCAGATGACAATTTCGAACATCGTGCTGCAATCTGATACGGGTCTTCCTCACGGATCTGGACTGCTCCAAAGATCCAATGCAAAGCAGCTCCGCTGGATTTGTCGGTAACATGACGGCATTCACGGCCTCCTTCCACAACATTTAGCATGAGCGAATCATGATACCGACGCAGGGTACAAGCATGGAGTGGTATAAAGATGAGTTTCCAAGTACTGCTGTCAACAAACTAAAGGCAAAGCCAAGTAATGACATTGTCCAACTTTCGCTTACTTTTTACCAAGAGCCGAATCAAGAGTTGTTGATCGTGGTTAACAAAAGAAATTAAAATGCCCCAACCCCACAAAAACGCCGTTCGGCCGCTTTCAAGGGTCACGCCCCGTCACGGTAAGGATATAAAAGATTCACCATTTCTCCCCCGACACTCAACAAGTCAAGCATGTCCAGCAAAACTCTCCTCCTGATTTCGGCTCTCGCCTTCTCAGCCCCTCTGGCACACGCTCAAGGATCTTGGGCACGTAGGATCTACTACACCGACAACACCTGTAGCACCAATGTTGGGTATCAAACCCACGTCTACTCACCGCACGCAGCCTGCCCAGCTGTGCCAACCCCTGTTCCTATCAACCAAGTGTGTGAGAATAAATCCACTAACGCAAAGGTGCCTTCCTCCGAGGGAACAGGCTGCGACGACGTGAAACAAAACTCACAAGTCAGCGATGCGCCGTATTTCCCTCCCACCGGCCAAGGAAATAAGATCCCCAATGCGAACTATCTGACTGTGAACCAGTACAATCAGGCGAATGGATGCGCGCTAGGGAATGGGGAGGTAGTTATTACGCAAACCATGTACGCCGCGGATGGAAAATGTTACGTTATGGAACCTGGCATGTATTTCAAGGCGGCTTGTAACAGTGCTGCAGGTGTTGTCCAGTGGTGCAAGTAAGTTGATGGCCTTGTTGACACATTAAAATATGGAAATGTCCCGCTTAACATATGTCCCTTCCACATAGTGACGATCAATGTACTGACTGCCCGGCTGCCAAGGCAGAGACATATCTCGCAAACTGCGGAGGGCCCATGATCCAGGGTCAGCCCGCAAAGAGTATTTGTGTCCTGGCTGCAGGAGCAGTGGACCAACCCCTCCCGTCAATCAACGGTACAACACTCCCTTCCGGCACGATTACGCAGCCAGTGCCAGCATCGACTGCCACTGCAACCGCCACCCCCACGCCGTCCACTACCGCAAACGCGAAATCAGATGCCGGTCACTCTCTTAGAGGCGCCTTTGGTGCGATAGTGATGGGCATTTTGGGCGCATTCACGTTTTAGAAGATAGATAGAACTCTCACCTCTAGTGAGTGCTTTGTAGTTACTCGTTTACATTCATATAATCTATGTTTCAAAATAACAAGATGTCATATATATATAACGATAAGTGCAATCTAGATCGTTTCCCCTATCGACCCCAATCATGGCGAATGGATCCATATAGCATATCAAACGCCTCTTTCCCTTCCACAATTTCCTTTGGCCTATCCTTGCTTTCCTTCTCAAAGCCTGGATAATCTCCAAATGGCACCTCCGTCTCAAGCTCTTCCTTCAGAAACTGCAGATGCCATTCATGGTACAATTGCAATGCACGGATCGGATCCCCAGCCCCGGATAGTTTAATTCTCTTCATTAGTCCTGGGAAGAGAGCAGGAAAATCGGACACGTCCTGATGGGCTGTGCCGCGAAGAACACCGAATCGGGATTTTGAGGAGGACTCGGTGTGAGAGAACAGATCCGCTAGAGGATCAAGGTTGGTCTTCCATTGGAAGTTCTCGGACTGGACGGATATGAAGGGTTTGCCGACATGGTGCGCATCGGATACTGCATGCATCCAAGGATCTAAGGCAATTCCACATTTGAATGGATTGCTGGGATCTTGAAGAGCAGTCAGACAGGTTGCACCCTTGAACATAGACCGTTAGCATTTGTCTAAAGCTGTACCTGAGCACTTGTCTCTTACCCCAAAGGAGTGTCCCGACATCACCCAATTGTCAAAATCAAATCGCCCTGTGAACTGTCCCTCAAATCCCTTGGTTCGCTTCGTTGCCATCAAATTCTCAATAGCGGTACCGGCTTCCAAGTCCATCAGCAATTGCATGACCTCCTTCACTTCTCCGGCCTTAACCTCCACCTGACTTCGTCTGAATCGTAGCAGATACTCGTCCACCGTCTCTCCTGGCTTCCGATGGTCATTATTGGGGTGTCTGTAGCGTATCTTCTCTTTATACGCGTTTCGTGATGCGACCGCGGCAGACCCATCACGGTGTTCAATGGCCGCAACAATGAAGCCCTGGGAAGCAATGTTGCCGCAAAAGGTAGAATATGTTGTTCGCATGCCGCCCAGGCCGTGGGAGAAGATCATACATGGAAGTCGGGTGGGCAGTGGCGGGGGGGAGTCATCACCCTTACCCGCATGACGCAAAGGAGCATTTAGATACCCCGGTGTGTTGACGCCAGCCAACAAAGGATAAATGAAAGCCAACGAAAGGATTGTAGGGAGCTTTGAAAAGTTTCCGTAACCAACCGAGTACAGCGTTCCCTTTGGCAACCACTTGGCCCGGCTATGCGCTTTCGTTGCTGCAGATGTGGTCGGATAATATAGTCGGATAAGCACTCCTTTCGTATTCTTGGCAGCGTTCGGCGGCGTTTCAATGTCGTGCACACCAACTGGGTATGGACCCAAGTAGTCCGGCAAGTGAGGAAACAACCGCTTGAACCAAGGCCGCTGCGCAACTACAGTTCCCTTTGAAGTCAGGGACTGGCCGGACCCCGAGGTGATGGAGTTGTTGAGTGTGCTATTGAGTGTGCTTGAAGTGCTGCTAGAAGTAGCCTCACCTGAAGGTTGAGACTCTTCGATGCGCTTCAACTCGGACATGGTGTGTGACGATGTGATAAGAGATCTAGAAAATACGAAGGATCTTTTTTGCAAAGAAAGATGTTTATGCCAAATAAATACAGAAAAGCCTCTGGCAGATGGCACACTCATGCGGAGAAAGTCAACGCCATTTTCCGGGAGGCAGGAAACAACTTCAGGGCGGAGATTCCGGTGGTGGTTTGACATCAGAGCGGTTAAATTACGAAGCCGCCTTTTGGTTTGTGTGGATGGAATGTGAATTGAATCGCTATCGACCGCCACGATTGATCTGCACACGCTCGATCGTCCTGTCATCTGTTTGAAGCCACGATGTCATCCAACACCTGCAACGGGTTGTTGCAAAAGTATTCTGATCGCTATAAGGATGCAGTCAACCATGTCTTCCTCAAAAAAGTGGTATGTGCAACCTCTTGGCATCTATTGAGAACTCAGGTATTGACTTAACCCCAAATAATATATCCTTGCATCAAAGGCAGACAGCACAGCAGACCAGGCCTTTGAAAAGTGGCTCACGCAGGACTTTCATTTTGTTGTCGCATACTTAAAGTTTTTGAGCATTGTCCTAAGTCGCGTCCCATCTGACGCATCACCCGAAACCGCGGAGGTACGGCACCAAGCAGACTCCAATTCGTGCTGCAGCGGCGGCGGGCTAACGTTTACCAAACATGAAGGGACTGACTAAAGGGTTGCTCTCGGCACTTGGGGAAATTAGCAAGGAAGCCTTGTTCTTTAGAGATCAGGCGTCATCAATGAACATAAAACTCGGATACTCTGACGACTCACTCGGTGAGACTTTCAGAAAATACATTGACTACCTCATCAAGGTTGCCAACGAATCATCGTTTCCGGAAGTCTTGATTACATTGTGGGCAGCTGAGAAAGTCTCTGTCAGATAGTGCTGGTTTCGAGTGATCTAAGGTCTGGTGCATTTTAACGTGTGACCAATCCTGTAGGTGTACCTTGACTCATGGTCCTATGCAGCCGAACTCGTGCCCCTGAATCGACCTAATAAGTACGAAAGGTTTATAAAGAACTGGGCAAACGCTGATTTTGCAAAGTTTGTCGGGTGGCTTGAGACAATTGCCAATGATGCGACGCCCGAGATCACCCCCGAGATTGAGGACGCTTTTAGAACAGTGGTTGAGGTGGGTTGCAGTTTATCCTCAGAAAATGACGAATTCCTAATTTCCAGCTAAAAATATTGCTTTTCCCTGTGCAGTTTGAGGTGCAATGTTGGGATACCGCCTTGGGCACAAAGGACATGGCATCCAGATAGACAATTCTTCAATGCCATAGGCAGATACTTATTAGCATTAGCATTTGTGAAACCGCTCAAAGTACGGTTTCAATCAGTTTTCGTTTTTAGCATCGTAAATTGGTTTACCTCAGCTGTCAAACGACGCGTGACTCAACTTTCTTACGAACTTGACGTTTATAAACTGCCATTTTCCCTACTTTCCCTTCCCTTACGGCTTGGTCATTCACTCATTCATACATCTGTGAATGAGCTGGCTATCTACTCTCCGTCGCTTTGCGGGTCATCTGACCGACCGGCTCATCCTCACACGCTCGCTACACGCCCTGCAGATCACGATGCCGTCAGCGACGTCAAAACAAAGTACGCTCCCCGCTAGCTGGCTCCTGTCACCTCGGAAGGAGCAACGAACATGTCCTTCTCCTGGTAGACAGCAGACGAGTTTAAAATCGACTGCAGCACTGTCTACAGTGTCACCACCTTCCGCTGTGAAATCTGTCAGGAAGGGACCAAAGAAAGATGCAAAGGCTCCTACGCCCCACAAGAAGCACACTCCGCTGATACCGATCGACCCCTCAAAAAAGAACTATAATAAAAGAATTACGGATGTACTAAGTGGTTTGTAGTCCCCCATTCAGAGTCTCGATACAATCCAATCGACGTCAGTGAAATCCTTTTTTCAGAATTGAGCAAAACCGAGAAGAATATCGGTAATCAATGGAAAGCCCAGGCTTATTCAAAAGCCATTTTATCCATTTCTGCATATCCCAAGCCCCTAGTATCTGGAAAGGAGGCTCAGGATCTTCCGGGGGTTGGGGGGTCCATAGCAAAGCTGGTTCAGGAAATAATTGAGACAGTCAGTATTCTTCATTGTCTTTGAATCTTGGTTGTGTGGGCTGAACTTTTGAGCTCAGGGGACATCAGAGAGGGTGCAGAATGAAGCCAAGGACGAGCGATTGCAAACAATCAGCATGTTGATGAGAGTCAGCGGGATTGGGTAAGATCCGAGCGATCCGGGTGTTTCTTGACCAGGAGTCCCTTTCCTAACAAGGGTGATCCGCCATTCACGAGTAGACCATCAGCAGCTGCAAAATTTTATGATGAGCTCGGAGTTCGGTCAATCTCTGACCTTCTCCACCGTCCACTCACACGTCATCAGAAAATAGGAATGAAGTACTTTAACGAGTTCGAAAAGCGCATTCCCCGGGCTGAAATGGATAGATGGCAGGTAGATTCCATTCGAATCTCCAGAAGGTTCTGCAAGTGACCACTCATCGAGATATACGTTGCAGGCCATCATCAAAGATGTGCTCGAGGATATCGATGATCGGTTTGTGGTTACCATCGCAGGAAGTTATCGAAGGGGACAAGACACCTGTGGCGATATTGATGTGTTGTTGACACATCCGGAGTTCACTACAAGCTCGTCATCCGATGAAACACCAAACAGCAATCACAGTGTTCTTCTGCAGCTTGTTATATCGCGGTTACATGAGAAGGGATATTTGACTGATGACATCTCCCTCGGGGATGTGAAGTACATGGTGAGGCGCCCCCGCTCAGCATGCCTTCGAAAGCCATGTGCTGAACTCGTCACTTCGTGCTGCGTAGGGAGTGTGCAAGCTCCCAGACGTCCCAAATACAGAGGCACACATTCACCGTCGTATCGATATTCGCCTCAGCCCAATTGACATGTACTGGCCAGCAGTTTTCCACTCAACTGGCTCGGATCAGTTCAATCGATGGATAAGGTCGCTCGCCGCTGAACAGGGGTATACGCTGAGTGAGTATTCTCTGAGAACAAAGGATAAGAAATCAGGTACGATCAAAAGCCAGGTTTGTTTTGATAGTGTGCAACATCTATAAACTGGTAGTCGTTTATCAGGTGCTGTCGGAACCCCCCTGCGCATCTCCTCGGAGGAAGATATCTTTAGACTACTGGGTGTGGAATGGAGAGCGCCAGAGCAGAGGGACTGGTAATTAGGTTATCTTCACGGAAGTATTACCTTGTTGTCCATAGGTTCGCTATAGTATAGGTTAGAGGGATCATCCACATAGCTTTGCAAATGTATTTTGGATTCATGCTAAAGATATAAAACTGTACATCACGCATACTGCGTTAGTCTAAAAAAAGTCTACCATCACCTGTAGGCGAGCGGAATTGTCAAGTTCGTGACAAGTGAAAAATCCAATGAATTCAACCTACCCTTGGGCTGCAGTGTTCCCCCCTTTTCCCGCTTTATTTTTCCCTCGACTCCGTCCCTTGCTGTCCTCTCCCTCCGCTTTGACATCCGTAGTAGTCTCTGACGGGTCTGGCAAGCCTTCGACTAGATCTCTCAAGAAGTCAAACTTTTCGACGTCCATAATGGTTCGCTTCCTGCAAGCTCAGATTAGTAAACCAACTTTATTCAGTTCGTTAAGCATCGCCATGAAGCGTACAGATGCACTGTTGTCAATTTCTTCGCCGACCTCCCGCGCGCTTCCTTACATGCCTCATCGATAAGTGATTGCATAAAGAGTTCGAGAGCTTTTGATATGAGAATAGGTGTCGCTTGTGCAACTTTTCCTACTTCTTCATCCAGTCGCATAATTTTCTTGATGCGGGCCTGTTTTGGTCACGATTCAATAGGTGAGATGCGCGGGCGCTCCGGAACAAACAACTTACAACAGGGAATTTCGTCTTGTAGCGCTTTTGCATGTTGGCGCAGTCTGGTTTCTGATTCTCGTGAGGTCAATGAGCAGAATGTCGTGGACACGTAGGAAACAGGAAGGCAGTGGCAAAGAAACGTTGGGCGATGTGTCGGTGATCTGGTAATGTTGCTGAAGGAGCTGAGCTTAAAAGATTGTTGGGACATCCTGGAGAGTAGTAGCTAAGCGGAATTGCAATCATGTGACCGTGGGCATTAATAGGAGGATAAACAAATGACTATGAAAATAAACAAAGCACATCGATGTCGATTGCCGTAGAGTAGCCGAAATCCATTGGAAAACCAAATTCCATACGCCTTCCCAACGCCCGCCGTAGGAGCAACAGTGAAAGAATGGTGGATATTTTGTATGACTCACATATGGGTGTAGGCGTAAGTTACGCCTCGTGTCGCCACCAGGTCGCCTGTTGACTTTTAGAATGCAACGCGGCGGCCTCCTTGCTTTGAACATCGTACTTCGTCAACGCGTTCATCGTGCTAGAGTCCATTTACAAAGCTTATCTTGTTTAACTGTTCAACGTAGATCGCACATAATGGGACCCGCTGTTGTCGCTGAATCCCCGAGAGGACCATTTGACTATCCCGCCGTCCGCCGGGATGAAACTGTTGCGGAAGTTTTACATGGCAAGGAAGTCAAGGATCCCTATAGATGGCTCGAGGACCCTGATTCAGAGGAAACCAAGGTAGGGTGCTGCTGTTCCTACTGTTACTACCTCTCCGCTGCCGAGTCTTGACCACCTCATGGAATTAGGCCTTCGTGGAAGCGCAGAACAAGCTTTTCTACAATTTTGTTGAAAAGAATCCTTATCGTAAGAGCTTCAAGGAGAAGCTTACTAATTTATGGAACTATGAAAGGTTGAGATCATGTCTCTAACTGGTTGCGTGGGTTTCGCCCAGCAAAATAAACTGGAACCCGCTACCTCCCACTAGATTTGGAACACCATTCAAGCGCGGTGACAATTACTACTATTTCCACAACAGTGGCTTACAAGCGCAGGCTGTACTCTACAAGCTGAAATCGCTAGATGGGACTCCAAAGACTTTCCTGGATGTGCGTGTTTCAGCTGAGATTTCAGATACCCATGTCAGTTACTGATTTCTCAGCTCCCTGCAGCCTAACGAGCTCTCTGAAGACGGGACCGTGTATGTGTTCACGAGATTTGAAAGTTTAGATGTCCTTTGACTTCAACCTTTCTGCTTACTACTCAATAGTTCCCTGAACACCTACGGATTCACAAAGTCTGGCAAATTCTTCGCATACGGACTATCGGCAAGCGGTAGTGACTGGGTCACAATACACGTACGGGAAACTGATGATGGTGCCTCCATGGATTATGAGTCAAAACCGATCAAATGGTGAAGTTTTAGTAAACTTCAAAGTATATTCTTCTTTCTGACGCCTTGGATTGCAGGGCCAAATTTACAAGTATCGAATGGACCCATGACGATAAGGGATTCTTTTACAATCGTTATCCCAAGCCAGAGCATACAACGAGCGACAAAGCCGGCACAGAAACGGATGCGAATAAGAATGCCATGGTAGCGTTACGATGGGATTATTCGCGCCCCACTTGTAGCTAACGATTAGCATTGGCCTAGCTCTTTTACCACAAAATAGGTAGACTATGCGCCATTGGTATCTGATAACCAATTTTGTGAAAGGATGTTGAAAGATATTCTGTCCATTACCGATCTACAGGAACTCCACAGGAGGAGGATGTGCTCGTCTACAAACCCGATGACCCGGATTTCATCGTCCACGCTGAAATCTCTGACGATGGAAAATTCCTGATCATGAATGTTTGCCGCAGCTGTGATCCGGAAAAGAAGTTGTATATCCTCGATCTTGAAAAGACTTACGAAAAGAATGGGAAGAGGGAAATGACGGGTATGCTTGGACGTTGCTGTGAATTAGACAAAGGAGAATTGTGGGACCTGACGAAAGGCTTCCTGTAAAGCGAATCCGGAGATTGTCAAAGTCGTCGAGTAAGGACCCTGCATGTCATATCTTTTTGTGATTCTCGTTAATTATGCACCTCCCAAACTAGCGAGTTCACTGCCGAGTTTGACTAGTATGTTATTATATCCAAGTATTACATTCCCGGTACTGTGAACCAACAGTGTGCAATTACAGCGTGACGAACGAGGGGTCGGTTTTCTGGTTCCAGACCACCTTAAATGCCCCCAAGCGTCGCATCGTCAAGTACGACTTGGCCGATCCTCAGAAGGTAAACTTAGTCATGTCAAATTCTTTTGACTCTCATTTCACAAGTAACCTTGTGCCCGAATCCAGGGATTTGTTGAGGTGATACCGGAAAGCGAAGACGTACTCTCCTTCAACCGGGTTGCAGACGAAGACAAGCTGATTCTGGCTTATCTGCATGATGTGAAGGTGATCAAAGCAGTATTATACGTTGCCCTATTGTTGGTTCCTGACTTGGCTGTTTTATCCCTATGTAGCATGTGGTCAGGCTTTATTCTTTGAAATCCGGGGAATCACTGACCCCGAAAGAACTGCCATTGCCATTGGGGTCTATCATCGGGTCTTTGACGGGTCGGAAAGAAGACAAAGAAATGTATGACGTCCGATGTCGGCTGCCTAGTCGCATAATAATTTGGCTGACTTTTACTCTGACAGTTTCTACTCGTTTTCATCTTTCACGACACCTGGCATGATCTACCGATTCGACTTCCGCACCCTGAAGCATTCTGTTTTCAAAGAAACACAAGTGAACGGGCAAGCTACAGTCGTTTATTTTCCATGTTGGATTACCTTTGCTCAAACTCTTCCCGATCAGTTTGCAGGCTGATATCCTGCAAACAAAGCAAATTTTTTATACGAGCAAAGACGGCACCAAGGTACAGGCTGATACATGGTTTCAGGGGCACTGTATTTTCTGATACTAACGCACCGCTTGAAGGTTCCTATGTACATCATAAGTCGAAAGGTGGGATCTCGAAGATGTGAAGGAGCTGTCAACTTTCACAGAATCCATTTGATGACCGAAATCACATTAGGACACACCACTGGACGGTAACAATGTTACACTCCTATACGGTTACGGAGGGTTTAATGTCTCTATTTTACCATCGTTTGCGGTCACCTGGTACGTCTATCCACTGATTATTATGTCCATAGCTTGATGAAGAACTAATCTTGTCTTGCATATAGGCTGGTAGGACATCAATTTTCATCGTCATGGATGTCCCTTTATTTTCTTCTGATGCTTTTTTCTTGGTGTTTATGTAGACCTTTGTGCAGCACATGAAGGTATGCCTTACTGTGGGAATCCATGGCACGATGTCATTACTGACCTTAAGCAACCTTGACAATCAGGGGGTGGTCGCAGTGGCAAACATCAGGGGAGGAGGCGAGTACGGACAGGAGAAGTGGTATGACCAAGGAAAGAGAGACAAGAAGCAAAATGTCTTCGATGACTTCCAAGCTGCTGCAAAGTGGCTCGTTGAAAACAAGTATACCAACCCTAAAAAGTTGGGTATTAACGGTGGTTCTAATGGAGGTTTGCTTGTGGGTGCTTGCTTAAACCAAGCTCCCGAATTGTTTGGATGTGGAATTGCGGATGTCGGTGTGCTTGACATGCTTCGATTCCATAAGTTTACCATTGGGTAAGCTGTCCTGTTGACTCGCAAGCGATCCGAACATTGATGATCATTCCGTTAGACATGCATGGACCTCGGATTACGGAGACCCAGACAACAAAGATGATTTTGACGTACTACTCAAGTATGATATATTTCTGTGACGTCAATGAATGCACGCTAATCCTGTCCTGTCTCCAGATACTCACCTCTCCACACTGTACGGTCAGACAAACCGTACCCTGCAGTGCTGATAACCACTGGTGATCATGATGACAGAGTGTAAGCAGAGACTGGCTTTCGTAGGCATCATGATCAAAAAATCGCATTTCTTACATGTGGCTCTTTTCGACAGTGTGCCGCTGCACTCTCACAAGTTCTTAACGACACTTCAGCATACCGCACGGAACAATCCGCAACCGATTATGATCCGGGTTGAGACAAAGGTATGCCGCCAAGTGAGCATTCTCTCCATAACGTATTGCTAACATGTGGTGCATACCGTAAGGCTGGACATGGAGCTGGCAAGAGCACACAGCAACGGGTGAGGCACTTATATTCATCTGCTGCTTCAGCATTTCCACGCGGTGCTGACTACCGTACTCATGGTTGATCAGATTGAGGAAGCGACCGACAAATTCTCCTTCCTTGGTCTGACTCTGGGAGCAACCTGGACTGACTGATTGGAAGTGTCTGGCCTGAGGTCGAATACTAAAAAGGGGAACCCAGGTAATTTAACTAGTCAAATCTTGCTAAAGAGAATGAGATAGTAGATGGTCGGCGTGGCCAGTTGTAATGCCAAATATAAAGATCTGGGATTTGATTGCGGTTGTTCATCGTTACAATTGGTCTGCCAGTGGATGAACAATTCACGAAATAGCGTGCAAATACCGCTCGTCCTCATCATGCCACTGCCTATCATCTTTCGCCGGGTAGGATGCCCTTCATCGCTTTCTGAGGTTATTTAGTGCTCATATCTGCGGAACCCCTCGGAACCTGGTCAGTGGGACTGTGTTAGTTTGACTGTGACATTGCCAGTCCTATATTGTAAAAAAATATAAGGTAGTCCTGTGGAATACGATTGCATCCGCGACCTTAAGCGATGGACGCCTCTGTTTCCGAGATAATGTCGATGATGTCGGATAATGTCGTCTGCACTGCATACATGCCAGTAGTCAGCTACTTCCATAGCTTATTACACTGTCGGCAGTACCGTATCTTCCTGCAATTGTGCATGAGCGTTCACCTATACTCTGCAAGGAATTTATCCCCAGCACCCGCGTCCAGGGCACTTGATGAACGTTCTATTGTGGGGTGGAACCGACAATATAAATGACTGGGGTTAAATGAGTAAACATTGGTTGAGCATAAAGGCGAATATCACGAGGCCTGGGGTCGTCTGCATTGATTTTAGAAAAGCATAAACAAAAGGTGTTAGCGTTGCTATGAAATATTTGATGAACAAAATGAAAGAGATGTGCATGATCCAGTACAGGGTGTGTATGTATCGATATCATACTTGAAGAAACTCAAGCGCCGTGATACAATGAGATGTAAGGCCATTCTATTTTAGAAATTCGTGCATATCCGTAAACATTATTCTTTGGAGAGTAGAGATATCCGAAAGCACTATTAAAAATATAAGAAAATCCAACAGTAAGTGGTGTGCAACACCCAGTCACAGTGGCCCGTTCTTAACCCGAAAATGACAGAACAAACCTTCGGTGGCGTAGCTGGGATCTCGATGATATATCTTTTGTAAGAAGCTGATGAGCGCTCCGGCTCTTATGATTGTTTCCTCCGGTGGGAGATTACTGATCGAGCCAATATCTACTGCGAACGGATTTGCTGGCGGGGGTTGGACACTCATGGAGACGACTTGTTCGATGATATCATGCAGCGCGAGATCTACGAGGATATAAGATGTGAAGGGGATTAGTTTAACAAGAGATGAAGAAATGGCCCGATATGAAAGCGTCTGTGAGCACGTACTTTTTTCAAACCATTGTGCTGTAGTGTCCAGTTGAATTGGCATGCTATCGTCTTCTTGCGCATGATCCGTGCCTCGAAAACGTTGCCCGTGTTTCGAACGTAACTATTGACAACAGTAATACAAGATCATGAATTACTGGCGAGTGCTGAAACATTCGTGGAAAGCAACCTCATACCCAAACATATGGTCGGCCGTAGCGCGCATATACGGCCAAGAGAACAGAGATATTTTGCGAATCCTGGCAGATATGTGTGAAAAAACAAGGCTCATGTGCGAGAAGTCCAGAAATTCCTACATTCTCCAAATCCTGATCTGATGGGCTCTGTACAGACATCGCGTTTCTACAAAGTGCAGCTGTCATTCAGGACTGTCGAGAGGGGCCGGTTGAATACAGCTTTGACCTCACCCTTTTTGGACGCGACGTGAAGAGGCCTGTCGCCTACGTAAATGTGCCTGAATATTAGTAATTAGAAGCCACAGCGTTGCTAGCTTCTCTATGGCCTTACTGTGATAAGGCAATATCGACCGAATTTGAGAACGGAAGACATTTCTGTGAGGCTGATGTTTTAACTTGTAGAATTAACTCTTCTCTTCCTCGTAAGCAGGTGTCAAAATGTTTGAAGCCCTGAGGGAACTTATGAATAAGCGAGATGCTGTGGGCACAATGGTGGAGTATCTAAGCTACACTAGTGGTCAGCAAACCTTGAGGCCACCTATCACCACCAGATCTGCGAGGGCTGTGGCCAACCGAGCGGGATCCTGTATATAAGCGGGATGCAGTATCTGGATGAGAAAGAAATTTTCCCAATAAAATGCATGTTTGTTGAGAACAAACCTGTTGAGGTTGCTGCTGAGAGTATGCCATTTTTATGTTTGCGGAAAACCAGAGAGAGGTGGGCAACCGACGAGGAAACGCGACACGTAATACACGTAATCCACCAAGCTAAGCTGATCCCCTCATCCTAGCTTTGTCGTCACTGCTATTGGAATGCTGGATGAGTTTGTACCAGCAAGTCGCTGAGTGGGTGCGGCTCCCCGATCCGCCGAATTTGCCTGTGAGCGGGACCGCAGCAGAAGTATATGTGGCTCCCCCGACACCTTCGTTTGAACAGAAATGGGAAAGCTATTTCGCATCGCGCGCTCCACCGGACTTTGGCCGCTCCATTCTTCACACACTCTTCCCGACCCTAGTCGGTGATATTACAGCCTTCGACGAGAGAGACCCGGACCTAGGACCACCATCGGAGGATCTAGCGGGAAAAGCAGGGACCAAGTTCACTTTTCTCGCCCACGGGTCGTATGGGGCAACATGCCGACCTGTTCTTGATGTATTGCGCAAGTGGCAATTAAGAATGGAGGCCAGCCCTGTGCGGTTTTTCTACGATATGCTGTATCCGTATATTGTGAGATCGGTGCGCCTAGTGAGCGGTTTGGTGGGTGCCCGACCAGAGGATACTGTTCTGGTGACCAATGTGGAAGTTGGTATGAATGCTGTGATGAGGTACACATCGTTAATCCCTGTAGAGGAATCAAAAAGATGCAGAAAGCCGTTGACTATCATTAGTCTATTCTAGATCGCTAACATTTGGGCCAGGCGACAAAATCATTGCTTTCGACCTGACTTATACCGCGGTTTTATATTCTGCACAACACATCTGTGACCGCACGGGTGCTGAGCTGTTGACATTTCCGATGACTTTTCCCGTATCTTCAGAGTCAGTGGTTGCTGACTTACGGCGGTTTTTGGAGGGTTACGACCAGCGGTGCGGAACCATCAGGCTCGCCATCTTCCAGCATATCACCAGCCCGACTGGTATGTTTTGATCAAATCAGAATGCTCCTCAGCCCAACATGCAAGTGAATCACATCATATTCCCCAGCGCTATTATTACCTGTTCGCAAGCTCATCACGTCCTGTCGCGAGTACAACATTCCTGTAATGATTGATGGTGCACATTCTATTGGTGGGACCCGTTATGCTATCAATGTCTGCGCGTCCGTTGCATCTGACGTCTTCACGCTCCTAGGACAAATCCCGGTGAATTTAACCGAGCTTGGTGCAGATTTCTATGTGACAAATACGCACAAGTGGTTATGCAACGCAAGAGGATGTGCCTTGTTGTGTACGTGGCGTTGATTGTCTTCTTGCTATCTGCAAACTATCAGATCACCTGATGGAGTAGGACAGGGGTTCATCCGCGACATCACAGCAGAGTATATCCGCTGACGACCAGCTGGGGACATCCAAACAAAGAATCCCTTCAGGCACGATTTATATGGCAAGGCACCGCGGATTATAGTCCGTTCTTATCTCTTCATATTGCCGTAAAGTTCTATGAATGGCTAGGACATGACAAAGTAATTCAGCGAAACCGCCGCCTTACTTCATGGTGCGCGAGCTTATTAGCCGAAGCTTGGGGAACAGAGCCGCTGGTGGCGGCCGCGCCAACCGATGAGGATAGTTTGGACACAGAAGAGTTGAAGTGGGAGACAGGAATGATCGGGAGCATGTGTTGCGTACAGATACCACCCGCTAATACCGACATTCATGGAATAATTGACCTTCACGACGAGCTCTTGAACAGGTTTCGGATCGAAATCCCAGTTTTCAGCTTTCAAGGGCACCGATACGTACGTGTGAGCCTCCACATGTATAATGATGAGAAAGACTGCCTCGCATTAGGTAGAGCCGTGCTATTAGCATTAGGATACCCGACCACATATAATGGGTACATATTATTAGATAAAAAGGAGCATGCTTTAGCCAAGGAATAGAAAATGGTTATGCCCTTTCGTTAGGTTGTGGCTAGGATACTGTAAATGGCACCACGAAACCATTGGCGTAACATGGAACATTAACTGATGCAAGCTGTCGCGTCAACGGCTGTCTAAAAGGATTCACATTCACCAGTGTGTGAATGCCTGCGTTCGTCTTCTTCACTGCTTCGGCGACTTGCTCAGCATTAAGCTCCGTGCGTTCCGCGAAAATGACATTGGTCTTTTGGGACAAGATGGTGTCCAAAATTTGCCGCGAAGCTTTCGCTTCCTCAGCATCCAGAGAAGCATCAATATAAAGTTTCGTCGCAGCATCGTGACAAACTATCACATGTGGTGGATACTTGTCACGGGGAAAGTCGCTGTAACTGCTTCGGGCAAAGTGTACGCGGACACAACACTCCAATTCCGAGTTCTTGTGCTCCACCGAGTATTGTCGACGAGCAAGAACAGCAGGGTCATTCAAGGTCAGCTTCCCTCCCTGTTCCTGCTTTGTTATTGTAGCGTCGACCGTGTGGTCTGTAGATGTAATGGGGACAACCACGATATCTCTTGCTATTATGAAGATGTCCACCGTAATTTGCGGTAACAGTGCGGCCAGACACTCGTACGTGGCTGCGAGTTCTACATCCGTCTGCGAAGACTCGATAATGTGCACACACACATATGATCCGCGCGACATGGGTAATGAAGATCGCGGAAACAGGTGGGTTAGTCCGTGAAACAATGTCAAAGCGTTCGACAACAGCAGACATGCCGGTGAGTTTCGCGGTATGGACTTTGCTTTATAATAATCTTGCCATCCGCATATCGCGGCAGGGATATCCCGGAAACCAGTGTCTGGTGACAAGGGCGTAGAGAAAGGACATAGGGTTTTCGGAAAGGCCTCAGTTGCGACGACGCATTCGGAGATCCGCATGCGAGCATCTAAATCAAATGTCCCCTCAATAAGGTCCATCCGCCACAGGCCATGATCCAGGATGCAGGCATCTGACAGATACCCGTGCAGGTCAGAGCGATCATCAAGTAATCGCCGGTCCAATTCAAGTCCAAAGTCACGAAGTTCTGGTGCTCTGCTCATGTGGATCTTCAGAATTTTGCAATAGGTCTTATGCTGAGACCAGTCTGATACTTGGCACTCCCGTGAGCAGTAGTTGATCGCTTTGCATGAGGAGCATCGTGAGATTGAAGCAGCTGGCAATCGCTTGCTGCACACATGGCAAGCAAACGGTCCACTCGAAGGGGATGATTGAATTTGTCCAGTGCTCACAAAGCCATCAGCATTGGTGACTTCGCTCGATTCTGCTCCCTTTTCCCCCTTAAAAATAATGTCCACCTCCAGCTCTGATCGCGCCTTCTGCGCAAGGTGCTGCAGTGTCGCCTGAAACTCTACTTTGTCGGATATTTCATCTTCAGTGTTTCTATATGAAGAAATCTGAACTACTTGAGGCCTGACAGCGCTCTGTCGTGACATTGGGAAACATATCGCCCGGCACAGGAACGCATAGAGATCGTCCAGGGAAGGTGGTGCACCTGGAAACGACTCAAAGTTCAGCACAGCGGCCTCGCTACAAGTTGCTGACGCTCTCAATGTTGCAAGATATACAGGTCGAGAGTCGTTCGCCTGGTGACAGACGGGTAAAGGCGCGAATTGCAGTTAAGCTACACAGGGCGGGGATTACTTACCACCCCAGCTTGCTGGACAGTTAGCTCCCAGCGCGTAGCACTCTGCGGTACGGATCTGGCAAGTCTCAAAGACTCCACCTTCTCCCGCTCTCTATCTTCTTCTGTGTATGGTTTCGGGCCGTCTGCCATGTTGGTCGTCGTGAGTCTGGAGAACGAGGATTAGGATTTGCTACTGATCGACAGGGGCGTGGCGCAGGGGGCTGTGCTTCATGACGCGTCGCGTAACTGCCTTCCCTCCCCATGCCCTTGATTTCCGTCGATCTTCTTCTCTGCTTCATTGTGCACAAAAGTAACTATATGGACTCCACAAACACCGAGTCAGAAGGCAAGACGATCCTCCTTATTTGTGATTTTCAAGAAGGGACACTTTCCATCTGGAAAGAGGACCCCGAGTGGAAGGAACAAACGCTTGCCAACCTACAATCTCTCTTATCCTCTGTCCGCTCCACGACCATGTATAAGGAAAGGAACCTTCTAATTGGCTTTGTTGGGATTGCATTTAGCCCAGGTTACCCAGAAATTGGTTCAAGCTCGCATCCTATCTTCCAATTCTTTCTAAAGTCGGGTATGTTTACAGTGGAGGTCCCAGGATTGAAACAACACTCCAGTCACTAACAGTTAGTCGCTAATCAATAGGTATACTTCAAAGGGGCAATCCCGATGTGGAATTTTTTCCAGCTCCCGATATAGCAGATGATGACAGTAGGCCTAGAGAGGTCATTTTGTACAAGACCCGGGGCTCTGCCTTCCATGATACGCGCCTGGATACTATAATGCGGGCGCAAAACGTGGAGCGCATTGTCATATGTGGTCTGGCGACAAGTGGGGTCGTTTTGAGTACGGTTAGACAAGCAGCGGATCTAGATTACGACGTCATAGTGTTGGAAGATTGCTGTGGGGATCTGAGCAAAGAGCGACACACCGCTGCTGTTGAACATATTTTCCCCATGCAGACAAAAGTCACACAGTCGAAAGAATGGGTTGCAGATCTCAAATAGATTTCCTATCATCCATATCACTAGCCATTGTCCACTGTACCCTGCTCAAAAATTGAAACCCTCCAAATCTCCAGCATTGTGAGCTGAAAATGCATGCCAATGAACTCTCTTCTTGCGGTGGGAATGCTACCGACGACCCATGAACTGCAATCACATTCTGCTGTCTTTGCCTTGTCAAGTCTCATGGAAGCTATTTCTGAATGATACTATCATAAAATGCACTTCTTATGTCGTCCCGTCTTCGCCGAGGTGCCTACAGAACTGGAGTCTAAGAGATAGTCTGTCAAAAGGCGCGGACGTGACGCTCCATACGTTGACATAATGAGTACAAAATGCTTCTGTGGTTGGGAACATAAAGACCCTGGCCATCTCGTGGAGTTGCTCTTCACGCACAGCTTCTGGTGTAGATCTGAAGGGTGGTTGGCGACGCCCCAGAGCTGGAAAAACACGGCGCGGAATTACCGAACGATGGTCTGAATTCCGGATTCTTCCACGGTGGGAACTCGTGATGCCATGTTTCCGCACTTGACAGTCTCTTGTAAGTGCATCTCGTGGTTGAAAATGTCCGGGTGAAAAGCATGATCTTGCGTATTCATATGCATCTCAACGGCCTACAGCTGCATCATATCTTTCCAAAATCTTTAATTGAGAAACGCGAGCCTAATAGCCGTACCTTGCGTGCATGGGAACTAATCTTCTCTTCAATCTTGCTGGATCCAATAATGTCATCGTTCACATGGGTGTAGGCAATTCCGCACTCGTCGAGAATAGCTGCAACTGTGTCGCGCTCTATCCGCGACTGGCGGACTATTTCATCGTCCCCTAACCATTCGGTTGGCAGTTATATAATTGGGTTATTATCAAGTGAGCAAAGTGAAGGACGCACCACCCTGTATGCCGCACATCTGATCAGCCAGGGCCTCCTCGTCATCCTGAAGGACGCGTTAATCAGCGTTGTTGTGAATATTGCAGAAAAGCACTGCAGAATGGTAGTTTTGGATACCTTCGTATCTTCCCGCATCATTTCGCCATCATTCGAATCAGCTTGTCTGATGTGATCTACGTGAAGATCCGCAACTTCAAACTGAATCTCAGCCTTTTCGGTACGCTTGACGATGAGCTTGGTGATGATGTCGCTCTCCCGTTGCAGGGCAAATAAATTTTCAATTCCGAAAAGCTCTCCTATGTTGCCACGGATTTAGCTTCAACCGATAGCAAAGTGGCCTGCGTTCATGATTGACGTACCAGTTTGCGAGGGATCGCCCATGACTCCTTCAAAATACCGCCGCTCTTTGGATGCCGTGTAGCCTATGTTAGCCTGTTGTTGCTTATATCTGAGACATCAAATTAGTCCCCATTGCAGGAATGTCTGTATTTGATGATTGAAACCAACAGTTGTCGCCCATAAACAAGTTCTTCGAGAGAACCAGCAGCTATTAGACGGTACACTTTCACGTCGCGCCTTTGGCCTATGAGGAACGCCCTATCTTGAGCTGCACATTTAACAACGTGAGCTCAAGCAGTCCTGTCACAACCAGTATGATTTAATACCTTGAAGGTCATGGGAAGGATTCCAGTTCGGATCAAACACTTGGAGGGGTCCGAACACCACAAATTAGCCTCTGCAGTTGGCAAATGACTGTGTAAAGACTAACGACGTTAGCGTCACCTACCCACTAAACCCTGCATTAGTGCACGGAACATCTTTCAAGTTCAACTAAGGAACGTTACACACCTACAATGTTGGCGGAAGTTAAATTGAGACCGACTCCTCCCGCCCGCGTGCTGATGGGGAAAACGAATTTCTCCGGGTTACAATTGAACCTGTATCAAATAGGCGATCGTCAGCCCGAGATTCTCTCATACCAGCTGATTCACTTACTCATCCACGACATTCAAACGTTGAGCAACGGGCGTCTTCCCGTCCAAACGGCAGTAGTCATATCCTAATAACCCGGTTCAATGAGAAAGCGACAAAATCTCGGTGATGAAGAACACTCACCAGCCGTGTACATTAATTTCTCCAGCATGTCCAGTAAGCGAACGGAGTAGCTAAAGAGTAGTACTTTGCAACCGTGCTTTTGCCAGTTTGCAAGAAGCTTCTCCAGAATCTATAGTCAACAGTTTCAGACGCAGCTCAGCGTTGAATGACAACATTGACATAGCAACTGTAGGCGAACGTACTTTCCATTTGCCGCAGTTTTCCGGGTCAGAGTACTCTCGAAATCCGGGTTTTCTAGATTTCCAGTCGTTAGGAAATCCGATTCGCATGAGCTCTTCGTCTTTTTGACGTTTTTCCTTTAGATCATCGGCATCTACATGAATAAACCCATGTCAGAAGAATTGGTAAGCGAGATCAAGCTGGCTACGCACGCGGCATAATTAGCGCAAGGTGATTCGAAATCTTTTGCAACGTTATCAGGCCAGGGAGAACCAGAAACTAAATAACAACATATATCGTCAAGGACTTAACCATTAACAACCGATCATGTTTAAAACATACCCGCCAATGAACACCTTCGCCATTTTGCTGATAACAGCACTTGGCCCGGGGAGTTCGCAGCTCCCTAACACGTAAAGTTCGTTGTAAGTCATCAACCATTTAACGTTCTCTGCTAGTAATATCATACCGTCCTGCTTCGCAATCGCAAGGGTCATTCTTACGTACTAATAACTCGAAATCTGCACTTTTCAATATGCGATCATAAACAATCCGCTGGGTATCCGTCAATGGGCAGAAAACGACTAGATCTTCCTTTTTGGGCAACTGATGCGCAATCAAAGCTTTTGTTCGTCGCAGCATCCATTTGCTCAGTATGCGCTCTTTGAGTTTTATAGCAGTGTCCTGGAGGGAAGAGTGAGATAAAGAGGCTCAGGAACTGAGCTGCCCTGTTTAGGAAGTGAGAAACCATACCCGCGCGAGAGCTAATTCCCTCTTCGATGCGTTAAAACTTTGGCCCTGTCTTAGAATATGCGATATATTGGTTTCCCAATCCCTCAATGAACCAACTGAACCCGTCGAAGAAGGATTAGTTCACCCGTCCGCCAAAACTGCCAATGCTCCTGTTGCACCAAACCTGGGTTGCACCAGTCTAGCAAGCACCACAGCTCCTTATACTTGTTCTGAATAGCAGTGCTCTGCGACACGATGCGTGATAAGAAAAGTGTAGAGCTACTTACTGATTCTCATCGTCTCTTACCGTCAAACCGAGTCTACAACGCACTCGCATGCCTCTCATGATGCGGGTGATCGCGGCCTTGTCATCTGCATCGTATGTTGGTAGATAGAAATGTCAATATACTTAACAGACGCGCTCACCTTTGAGCTTGTGTGCCTCATCTACGACAAGCAGGGTCCACTCAATTTCATCGATTGCTTTCCAATTATTGCGACATGTGTCAAAACTCGTCAATATTACTTCGTAATATCCTGGGGCCGTGGAAGATCAAATACACATCTAGGTGACAGTGTGAACGTAATACTTCAAACCTTTTGCGGCCTTTTCCAGTACCTCATCCTTTTTCGTGCCGTGAAATATGCCCACAGCAAAATAGCCCCACTATGGTAGAGACCTTCAGATTTTCAAAAGTAAAACTAGCATGATGGTTGCAGGCCAAAACGTACAGTATCAAGTTCTCGTTTCCAATTATAAATTACACTGGATGGAGCCACGATCAAGTTCCGAATCAAGTTCGCATCATCATTCATCCGTAAGGCTCGTATCCGCATGTGCTGGTCGTCGGCATTGCCAGTTTTACCTTGTGCAATGGCTTTGTCAGTTAAGCTCATCAGGTTCATGCATCCAAGTAGTCCGCACCTAATATTGCTGCAAAAAGGGCTATAACCTAAGAAGGTGTCAGCAGCTGAATTCGAAACTGAGATAGAACCAAACAGCGATAGTTGACGTCTCCACCTGCACTGTTTTCCTACATAAGCAAAAGTTTAGTTCAATCCCGATGAGCGGTTGCAGCGCGTGTGATTACCACATACCCGAGCCCCATGTCATCGCAAAGGATGCCGCTTCATGCAAACGGTCATCATGAGCAGTGATTTTGCAAGGACATCCCGGTTTATACTCACCCCTTGTTCCGCACGTATAGGTCGTACCTGACATGATATTATATGAGAATAGTACTGCCTATAGGAATCATTTCAGGTCACCTACATAAATCGCACTCCATCTCTTTGATAATCCCTCAAATACTGATTTATGCCGGGGGGAACCGCCTAAGACAGAATGTGAGTCACTGTAGCATGTAAACACTGTTAAAGACTGGTTATATCGTACATCCGGGACTTCCTTATCAGATGATAAACGTAGGGCCGCCTTGGTACTTGGTGTATTGGCATGCGGGAAGTACTAGAAGCAGCATTAATCAACTGATGGCCAAACCCCCTGATCCTGCGGCCATTTATGTACCGGTTTTATCAACTCTTCGGGACCGCGAAGCGGAGATATCGGTATGGCGGATTGCGGTAAGCATTGCGCACTACTTGGAGCAGGTTCTGAGCATTGACGTTTATCTTCGCCCATGTCCTCTGGAGACAAAGATATGATTCATTACACTGGGTTTTGGGAATCAACCGATGCAGCTCCATAAGAGGATTCAGCGGTTACCAAAAGTCTGGCGATTTTGTTTGAAGGCTGCTAAAAATGACTTCAGCGTTGCGACCCCGAAGTTTGTATCATAATACTGGAAAAGTTACAGGTTGGGTGAAACATCGGCAGTCCTTCAGCGCTACCACATCTGCAAATATCGCACATATAATTGTATATTTCACTGTTTCTGGACACGAAAGGCAGGCAGAGCACCGCACTGGCTCACGGCTTTTGGTCGGGCCTTACACGAACCTACGCTCCTGTTGAATGTCCTTAGCGCATCTATTTTGCGGTCGCTCCAAAGTATCATGACTTTCAGTGAAGTGCCTCAATACGATAGCCTCTTCATCTGTGTCTGCATCTGAGTCGTAAAAGGACAATAAGCCGGGCATTGGCAACAGCAGAAAGCGAACGGCTTCGCTGTGAGTTTGGTTGCGTGATCATCAAGCCAGATCAATGGTTTTAATGATTCCAAATCGGGTGTCATTGAGCGGGGGGGCTATAAAGAGTGCAGACTGCCTTCAATGTTCTCACCCATCTTCTTTCCCATCTGCACTTTGTCCATCCGGCTGCTCGCGTCCCTTCTTCTCTCAGAGGTTTCGGACTCCTTTGTGGGCTCTGGGGTGGTAGTGCACGCTGGTGCGTGGTAGGCGTAGTACGCAACTCTTCTAGGGAAGCTTCCCTGAGAAGTGCAGTGGATTGTCACGCCGTCTGGTTGGACGACTGGTTTCCAATATATAAGAGTATCAGTGGCATATGCGGTAGGTGCGTGATAGATACATATAGGTATGTTGTTTCATGTACCAAAATTGGTGGAATGAAGCTCTTGATCTGCCTGGAATTTCGATCTGATCTAGTTTTAATCTACCCTTGGGCTCTGGTGACCAAGACCTCGTACAACCTCCAGAGTCTGACTGATACGTACTCAGTACTGCTCACTACAAAGTATCAAGTCAAGTCCAGTCGCAAACCCATCAGGCAATAGAAAATGAATAGATCGCACGTGCCACCATTTACCCAGCCGTCCCAGGATGTTCATGAAGATTCCTTGCAACCACTTCACCAACCCAATGTTACGCTTGCCCTTGATCTAAATTACTCTTACAGGAACGCAAACGATGCAGGTACGGCTCTGTATCTGTGCATTTGTATGATGCAATTCTGTCATGTGCTTCCCCTAATCGTTCTGCTCGTTGCAAAATTCTCGTTACGTTGTCGCATTCAAGTCATTCCACAGGAACAAATGTACATCGAGAAGCAGATTTCTGTTCCATACCAGGTATCATTTATCTAAAAGAGTTGCGTGATTGACGGCAATTTGCCATTTTTACATATATTCATCCTGGTCTCTTCATGGATCCAGGGTGGTATGTCTGCTGCTATTTGTGGCTCTTTAGAGAACATACACAACCGCAGAGCATCTCTATGGCGCATTCGAGGACCAGTGGCACAAACAATAAACTCAATGCAAAGTATGCCTGGACATGACCAAGGCATTCTTACGCACACAGCATCCGACAACAATGCGCGTTATGAGGCGGCACTCCCATCTTCACTGGGCAGTATGTCCTGGCTTGAAGATCCAGACCCGCCTTATATGTCCGCGAATGCTCTTCAGTCGAGTCGTCAGACGATGCAAAGTATTGCGCCCGCGGCAGAAGCCAGAATCCCTGTATCAGAGGAGCAGGACATTGATGTGACTGCTGCTAAAGCATGCGGCAGCTCTCTAGTGACTCTGTTACAACTGCGACCCAACGTTCCATCCACGACCAAATTTGCGGTCCTAAAGCTGAGTAACATAGCATGGAATCTCAGCATTTCTGACGTGGTTGCGTATTTTGCACCGTTCAAGGTAGGTTATATGCTCCATACCCTCTCATTGGCCGACATCTGCTGAAGTGAATTCATGGCTGCGTAAGGTCCCTGTATCTCATCTATCACCGCACTATACTCAAGGCGTGCATATTATAATGAACCGTGCCACTGGGAAGACGCAAAGCGATTGCTTTGTGGAATTTCCTAGTTATACTGAAGCCCAGCGATCTTTAGATTTGCATGCCCGAGGGATCCTGAAGGGTCGTATCGTCGTTGCCCAGTGGAGCAGCCAAGCGGAGCTGATGGATGCCTTATTTCCGCATCGTTCTTCTGGGCATTCTACATTAACGTTCCAGACTGAAACGCAGGGGAATCCGCCGGTTGAAAGCTCGTCGCTACAAGGAACTAGGGACAAGAGATGCAACGACACCTTCCAATCTCAACAGGCTGTTGGAAGTGGACTTGTGTACGGCCAATCGTTGACTTCGCAACCAAAGGAAGGCGTTTATCTGCTACGCGAAGAGATTAATGCTCTGCTGCTTGTTTGCAGAAACTACAAGGTTTGCATGCAAACTACCACCCTCATTCCAATGTCTTTATCACTGATTGCAAACCCTCATCATCAGCTTCATTTCTCCCGCAAGTGCGCGGAAAGGCCTTTTGAAAATATTATCTCAATTATTTGCAAGATACCCTGGCATGAACCCCATTTAGTGTCGACATCTCATAGGGACCATGTATTTGAAATGCTCAAACGTATGTACTGCTGCGTTTTTCGTTATGTCTGCGGCAAAGTTCGCTCAACTTGTAATCTCGCAAAGTGTCCCTGGAGTCCCTCAGTATTCATCTATCCCGCCACGATCACCATATTGATGGCAGCTTGATGATGCGGATGGTGCGAGCCGGTCTGTGCGTTCCACTGTTTACAGAGCGACAGAAAATTACCCTTCTAAACGTGGCTGTAAGGATTATAATTGAGAATGTATTAAAAGCCGAGCAATCTGCCTAACTGGCTTACATTCTCCTCAGGGTTTACCGTGTCCCAAAGATCTTGCACCATTTGTGTACAATCCGCCGCAAGTGCAACCGTCTCGGTCTCCCGAGACGGAGGAATTTGCGAGGTCCGCCGCCCCATCAAACCTCGGCGAGTCCTTTTCACAGGATCCATCATCGACCTCATCCACGTCCACTACCTTTTTCAGCACGGTATCTACTTTGGAAGAAGCCACTTCCCATATCCAAGGGCTCAGTACGGACGATGAGGTTTGGTACCTGTATTGTTCGGTGATTGTGAAGAGTGTCTGAAACTGCGTCCAAAATTCAAGCAGCTGGCTCAGTCTACTCCTGCCGCCAAGACCTCGGACCAAGGTGCTGTTCAGAAGACTTTCAGCCAAGCTGTCTCTCGTTCGGCTGACCTCTACCCGTCTCCGCCAGATGCAGATGGTGAGCTCTGACTGCTTGGAAAACATGTGCCTATGAAGGATAGAACTGACGGCTTGTTGGCTTCCCAGAATCTGGGGCAATCCATTATGTCACTACTGCGACTCCTAATCCGTTTTCTGAGCCGGAACAACGACTTGATGCAATCACCACTCCTGCCATGACTCTAAGTCTTTATGCTGCCCGCATTCGCATGCTTGAGCAAGCACTGCGACAAAGTGAAACCCGATATGAAGACTTACGAAGGCGACACGAAGCATCTGTTACTCGCAGCCAAGTTGAGCAGCAAGAACTCATCAACGCCAAACTGCGTACCGAGGGTCAATGTCGGGACCTGGAGACTCTTGTGGGTAATCTAGAAAAAACCAACGCGGAACTTGAACGCCGCTGCTCCAAGCTTCAGCAATTGCTCTCAGCCAATTTGAGACAAGAAGATATTCAGGAGACTCGCAGGAGACATTCTTCTACTCAAGATACCGTGAACAGTAACTATGAGCGCCAAACGTCTCAACTTGGCTATTTGACTGGAACTTCCATCGCCTCAGAAAGTGTCAAGAGTATTTGGAAGTAATGTACATGATCACCTTTGATGGATATACTTTGTCACAGGTCTTGCGTTCGGACACAGCAACTCTCAGCTTACGACACGATCGTACAGTATAAAATGTCGAAATTGGAAAAGGACACTTCCTATTATGCGCGCCGAACGTGGGTATTACTGTGGAAATTACTGCATAATTGCACATAACGTTATAGATTATCAAACACGCCAAAATATGCTTGTCATAATGTTTCGCGAGCGGGACACTAATATATATTGCAAAGAGAATTTGAGAGCAATACAATAACGAGATGTAAAATGCAGATATACTACGAAGGTTGATGCAGTCAAAATTGAATTTTCGGCAAATGCAAAGCTTCCTGGTGATGCCCGTCTGACGAAAGGTTACAACCGTAGTTGAACTCCATACGTTGGCTTCCCTTGAGCACCTGCAACTCAACATTTCGGTATTTCATATGCCATTTAGATTTCGGGAGTCATGGCTAACGACATGCGTGGATTGGCAGAAATGGATTTCAGACCGGTGTTACCCATTTACTTGTAAAAGTTGTTCCATTTTCAGCATAATGAAATCGTGTTACATAAGCGACCGATCAATTTCCCAGGCTCTCATCGGTTGGCCTTCCTGACCCTTTTACGCTGCTGACCTGCTAATTGATTTTGCTTCGGCAAGCTCTCGCAGCCATCCTTGTAACTCTCTCCAGGTGCAGAAGATGCAAAACCCAAAGTGCTGCTTTCGAGACAAAAAATACCCTTGCCAATTGATGCATCAGATGCGTCTGTTGGACCTCCCGCCCGAGGTTCTGTTCGCAATTCTACGCTATTTAGACGGTAGGACTCACAACCTCACCGTTTACTGTTTCGTGTAGTTCCTACACCCTCTCACTTTGTGTACTCATCTTCTAACAATAATAGGAAGATCTCTCGCGCGTACAGAGCAGGTCTGCAGATCGCTATCTGCCCTTATATCGTCCTCAGGACTCTTATGGAAGGAGCTTTATTTCAAGCTCATCTATTTTGTGGTTATTACCGACGCTGAGTCTGAGACTGATGGATTACTTGCCGTGGGGGCTCCGAATGCGCTCAATTTTCCGCATGTTCGGGCCGGATCTTTGCTTGGAGCAGAGGGACGAGGTGCCCAAGTATTACACTCTCTCAGGGACAAGGAATGGAAAGTATGTACTTGAATTATGTGCCATAACTAGCGACAGTATTAACATGACTAAATATTTTCTGTAGATCCAGGTATGGCTTGGTCACTGGCGTCCTCTTACATCGTTTTGGACCATATTTTGACATTCCTACGGTTTTCCAGTATCGCGAAAGCTTTCTTTATTACCAGAGGCCGCATTTATGTGCATGTTGTTATCAAGAAGATGCCTCTGTTTTCACCATTTCGCAATGGAATGTACGGCTTTGCCCATGTGCCTTATTTCAGCTGCTTACACCCAGAAGTGCACGCAAGGAATTTCTGCTCAAAGAAGAAGACTTACAGACGTTACGGGTACAGAGTGCATTTTGTTATTCTATTCGTTGAAAGTCAGATGCTGATTAGTGTGTGTTCCCATGCAGCCTTGGACCACTATGGTTCCAGAATCAGCACATCTTCTGCCAACCACCTACTATTACCGCCCACAGTGCGTGCGGCTGGCGTATCACAAACATGGTGGCAAAGAAGGATATGAGGCGGCCCTTGCAGCATATAGGCAAAAAGAAGCAGAACGCGCCAGGCGAAGAGCTGTAGTTAAACAGAATCAGTACTGCACTCGGGTACTATGGACAGAACGAAAGCTTGCCCGTTTGGGGTGTCCGATGAAAGTACAAGACCTTGTGCTGGAGCCGACCATTACATTGGACATGCGCAGTGAATTGGAAGAATTCTTGAACGGGGATAGCACAGCACTCTCTCATGCTCCAGTGGACAGCTCTGATAGCTCCGACGCGTCAGAGGACGAACTAACATCTTGGAGTCGCAACATTATAGGTCGGCCAATATCGTACTTACTTGAAGATATCTCAAGCGCATTGCTTTATGGAAAGCGAAAAAGTCTGCTGATGGATCGAATCGAAAAAATATACAGCCCAGACGTTCTTGACCCTAGTGACCGGGAGTGGATCGCGGGGTGCACATCTTTTGAACGTTTTGCTAGCGCTCTAGAGCGGGACTGCCTTCCAGTTGAGCAAGCGGAAAAGGAGGTCCATGACTGTGCGAAAAGTATTCTTCGACAATTACGGGAAGATACACAAGTTCGTAAGGCAGTTACGCAGGGCTTACAGACCGCCTGGCATCAACGTCCAATTGTGGATGAATTGCAATGGGAAGAACAGAATGCCTTCGTAGAGAGCGGACTAAAGTGGGCTTCCACAACTGGTGCATTGTCGAAATCCAAGTCCTTGCACAGTCGTTTTCAAAAAGCCGGCAAGGTTGGCTTGGAGTACTTGTTACACGTTCAAAGCAGTTCGTAAAGCGTCATTGTGGCATGCACTGGTAAATGTCTCTCTGATTCGCATTCTGCAGAGCACAAAGAACATCAAGAACATCAGGCTGCAAGAGATGCAAGTGATCGGAAGAGAATCGAAGAGTGGACACAACGACTCACTCAGGCTTTGACGGAGCATCCACGGTGCGTCGGGCTCCGCCTACTTCCCATTACCCAAGACACGGACCCGGGAATATTTCAATTGTATCAAGATTTCATCAATCCAAAGACTATTTGCCAGCACCATACTGAACTCTGCTTGCAAATGACGGTACGTCTAGGAAGTCTGCAAATTATGATGATAAAGCGCTTGAACATTTCATACAGGTCAACGATATAATTGCTTGTTACCATACCCTGGAAAGCGTGAAAGTTATAGACGAGGAAGTCGGCAAATGGATGGTAAACTACAATAGCAAGTCTTCTCTAAAGAATACCCAGGCTTTGGAAATCTATAATAACTTTGTTATGCTTGGTATGTGCACCACTCGCAACGCTCGTTATTACAATATTCTTGATATTCTTATTTGGGGCGACAGGTGGAACGTCGCCCTGCAGCAGCATAGAAGAAGCAAAATCGGAGGCAGCTATGAAAATTTACCGAGCTGAACTTCTCGGCCGAGCCCTCAAGACAGTAGTCCCGAGTTTTAAAGAAAGTACCGCATCGGCCGAAGCTCTTTCATGCTACAAAACCTTCATCGCCACTCCGAGTGGAGATTCTCCGGCATCCGGACCTTTGGACATAACTTCCGCAGAGACTAATCACATATTCCTTCCAGCAGACTCATTTCTCGAGGACACTGCTGCCAAGATATTCAAGTTCGAATGTGTACGCCTAAGTCGTGTACACCTGGTGGACATGTCCGTGAGAAAAGGAGGTCTTGAGGGGTACTGGTGCAAAGAGTGGGTGGTAAGACCACATTCCTCCAATTTTCTCGAACTGAAGGAAGATTACTTGACGGTTGAGGAGGAGCTGTGCCCAGAGCTTCAGCTTTTAGTAAGAGTTGTCTCCCATTGTTTCCTACTGTTAACACCTACTGAGAAAATCTTCCCATCGGCAGTTGAACCACTGGATATATGTAAGATAAGGCGAATCCCGCGTCCCGCGTGAAATCTCTGACTTCAGGTTCCTAGGATGAAAGCTTTCACAAGTTGGAGAGCCTGGAGGAGGTGATCCAACTTGGCATACGCCGCAAACAGGCGGATTATCGGAAGCAAGTCCTATCGGAGCGTGTCCGGAACCATCCTGCTTATCAAGACTTATTCAACGATGCCTACGAACGTCATGACTTTCTTAATGGGCCAGTGATGAAGTCTGCGTACACGTACGATGATGCTCCACATGAAGCACCTCATTTTTCACGCTAATAAAAAGGTCGTTTCCATCAGATGTTGCCCGCAGTATCAAAGGTATATTTATTCATACCCCGAAATCCCACCAGTAAACGAGAGTCAAGTCGTGAACGCCTTAGTGGACATTGTTTGTCGTATCTTTAATGGCACTATTCCTCGAGAAGCCTGCTTCGTCGTTCAAAATTATTTCTGAAACGTTCTACCTATTATCTTATTTTATACATAGCACTAATGACGGTTATAAGTAAAAAAACTTGACATTACTACAGTACTGAGACAATGTAATCTAGCCAAGAATAGAGAAGGCCATTGGGCAATTCTTTCATGACTAACGAGAAATAATTGCGCCACATGCAAGCACACATCGAAAGCACGGCATCTATCGTTCCTTTGCTTTACTGCACCTTCAACATGGCCATACGCATCCCCCTCATCATCTTGGGCCGAAAACGTGCAATCGGCGAAACGATTGCCTCTTTCTTATCCCCCACATACCACGTCGTCGACATTATCCATACCCTTCCGGACATTCCACGATCCCTCCAAGCCGCAAGCACGCGTCCAAAATGTTTTGTCATTGGCGGCGGCTTTGACGACACATCCGCCAAGGAAGCGGAACAGCTGGCAAAAGATTTTGACAGGGAGATTCACGTTGTCCGAGTTCCGCAGGGGTACATGCAAAAAGTGGGACCTGATGGAGTTGCGACATGGATAAAACAGCAGTTGGATGGGTGTAATTGGAAACTGTAGGGATGTAATTGGAAGCGATGGCGGCCCTATTACTTGGTTGGATATGCCAGGATAGATTATGAGGCGAATTTTTCCAACACTGACAGGGGCGTGGAATAATACTTTGCCATAATAGTACGCTTCCACTCGGATTGTGCTCAATGACTGGACTGTAAAAGTGTTTTGCTGCATTTTAAATAGCAGGGGCCTTCAGTCAGCCGTCTACCAAATCCTCCTTTCTACAACCAGTTGCCAAAAAGTTCATAGCCAAAAGGGGGCAATAAATTGGAATAATATTGAGATATGGAAAGCCAAAAATCTATGCTAATTACATGCAAGAAAGGGCACTTTGATCAGTAACATCTGAACCCGTCAGGTGCGCAGCAGCCTTGCATAGAAGGGGGCGCATTGGTGCAAGTACCTCGGGACATGACGCCAGGAGATTGACAGCACCGTTGGATGACTATATCGAATTTTCGAATATTATCACGCTTGTTCACACAGGCGCACTCGGCGGCATTCGCGATTGTAGCGGCGAGCGCAAAAACTATAACGGCAAGGAGTTTGACCATGGTGGTTGATCCTAAATTGTTGGGTTTGGGTACAAAGAGTCTGAATGAATATGTTGAATCACGATATCGTGCTGCCAGCTAAATCTTCTATACTGCATTACGCCGATATCCCTATGAAACCTTTGCTTCAAAGTAGGTACCCCACCCGCCCGTTTTCTACCAGTACCCAACTTCGAACAGTACTGGGGGTTTTGTGGTAAGCGCCCGACACGCGACTAAGCCAACCGGATTTGGAAACCGACAATCCATCATTTGAACCGTACGACCATATTTCTTTTTGATTATCAACGAACGTTCTTGTCCAGCTCGCGGTTTTCGTTTTCCTTAGTGCAACATGACTACCGACGAGGACCGTTCTGGTTTCGGCCATGCCTCCTTTGCAGAGTCCCATATGGCAAAGTACGGGTGGGAAAAAGGACAAGGGCTAGGGAAGAATAGAGGTGAGAACAGCTTTGAGGTGAATTTAATTGCATTTGTTGGTTGACGCATTGTGGTTTGCAGACGGTATTAGCCGAGCCGTGTCGGTAGGATTCAAAAATGACACCCAGGGGGTGAGTTCTGCGCTTTTTCTATTTTGGCTCTGTCTGCAGCAGCAATTTTGCTGATTCTTTTCAATTACAATCAGCTGGGCGCCAAAGCGGACGAATGGTCTTTTGCGTGGTGGGACCACGTCTTCAATAAAACCTCTGCTTCCATCCAAATCTCCAAGGACGAAACTTCAGAAACGATAAAAGTCTGTGCACAAGTCAACAAAAAGGCAGAAAAGGCCTTATTATACGGGTCGTTTGTCAAAGCCACACCTGAAAACGTTGTCAGTGAGGATAAAGACTATACAATCAAGGTGACGGACGAGGAGCTCTTGAAGGCGTGTGAGGGGAGGACAGCGAGGAAGGGGGCTAGGGCGCATCAACCTGGCAAGCTGGCCAGAGCCGGTATGGAGGAACTGACGGGTTCTACGTCGGATGAGGAGAAACAGGATGTGTTGAAAGGGAAGACAGTGTCGGATGATGGAGTTGAAGGCGATACCGTGGAAAAAAAGAAACGAAAACGGGAGAAAACGGAGAAGAAACGTAAGGAGGGAACGAACGAAGAGGGAGATAAAAAGAGCAAAAAGAGGGAAAGAAAAGATCGGGACAAGAAGGCTGAAAAGAAGGCCAAGACAAAGCGCCTAGCCAAACTTGATACTCCGCCAAGCACTGAGGACGACTCTGAACTTGCCAAAGCCGGACGCGTGGAACAGCCCACCGCACCCGACACAACTACACAAGAGAGAAATCATCAAGCAGACGACACAGAAGGGGACGTGAGCACCAGACTTGCCCCATCAGACCCTACTTCCTCAGCCAACCAAATAGACCTAAAAGACAAGAAGAAAAAGAAGCGACGAAAAACATCAGCATCACCCGAGACTGCCGACGACGAGACGTCCGCGAAAAAGGAAGAAAAGAAAAAGAGCAAAGCCAAGACCAAGCAGGCGACAGAGAATGCGGACAGTCAAGACATGACGGTGGAAAAGAAGAAAAAGAAGCGAAAGGTCGTGGATGCCTAGATCAAGAGCGCTGCATGTATGGAACGATGAACCATTTTGTGTGCTACACAGACATGCATTGTATATAGGAATGATAGATGTCAAGTACATACGCTGTATCTATATATGGCCATATAGGGGTCTAATCAAGTGTTAGAGGGGGCTAACCGAAGGATACTAGCTACACCAGTATGGTCTGCAAAGGAACAAGAGATCAGTAATGAATATATATATGTTCGGGCGCAAGACCATAGACCAAACCTGACAACTGCGTGAACGGTTTATCATGGACTCTAAAAGGTCTCAGACCCGTTTCATTGACAGAAACGCTCACGTGTCCATGTTCAGCTTCTCGCGGCCTCCACTGTAAAATATAATCGAGGCGTTTTCCAGCCTGTTTATCGATCATATCGTTCTCTGTCCCTTTCAAAGACTGCTTCCATGGTTTCCATGTCTGAGGCTGTTGACCCGTCGCTTCCCTCAATGCGTCCAATACTGCTGCATCACGAGATGTCAAGGTATGCAACATGCGAAAGTACTCTTTACCATCTCTTTGCGGCTCCCATCCGAACCGCGCACCAGGGACATTAAAGTCCCCCGCGAGAACAACAGCATCGTTTACCGGGTCGTATGCTGACGCTTCCAGGACGGAATCCATAAAAGAGCGCATTTGAATGAATTGATCGTGCCGAATCGAGGATGCGGGCCCGATTAGGTCGTCGCCGTCATCGGGGTCATCTGGGAGGTAGGATGCTTGAAGGTGGGATGTGAAGAGGTGAAGACGGGTTTTGTGGTCGGGGGTGTCCTCAAGAAGGATTTGAGTATACAAGACACCCTTTGCTGCATACCTGAACCATAAATGTTGTCTCAACATCTTTTGCAACAACTGATGACGAATGCGTGACTTACCTATCAGGACCATACGCTCGTTGATACAAGATCGTTTCGGTTTTAATAATGGGGAATCGACTCAACACCAACAACCCACTATCCACAAATGTTCCCTTCCACCAATTCCGTTCATTCCCATGAGCCCAATATCGTAATCCCCGTTCCGCAGCAGCATCCACCAACCGTTCCCGCCGTGAATTCAAAGTCCCAAACGTCTCGGACAAGGCCATGATATCAAACTCATTTATCGCAGTGTCAATGAAAAGGTTTAACCGATCTTCTTTGTAGTCCCTCCCAATGGATTCAATCGGCGGGGGACGGAGATAAAAGTTGTATGCGAGCATGCGGATGCCGGTTGAGGGGAAGGAAGGGGGTGGGGTATCCCGAGTGGGGAGAGGGGGTGTCCGAGCGAATAAGGGTCTCGCTAAACGTAGAGTTGTCAATAAAGGGTATGCATGTATTGACCATTAGACCTTTCTCACCAAGTAATGCAAAAAGGCCCAATAAAACCACTAGAAAGGCCAATATATATAACCCCAGTTTCCCCAAAACACGTTTCGTAGAGTCACTAAAGGAGATCCTCCGAAACCACCCTTCATCCACCCGTCCACCATACCCATCCTCAACATCCTCAGACCGTCCAAGAAGCGGTTCACGCTCATCCTGATGCACTGGAACGTGCACAGCATCCATATTCCCATCCATAGCTCATGTAATAAAACGACCAAGAACTTCTGGCGTACGTCATCACCCGCTCATATGGATATCTGCATCCATAGCAACAAACCGCATCACGTGGAAATGGAAAGTGGTCGATTAGCGTGAGGTTACGGAAATGAACGGACTTTTTAAACAAACCCCATCATAACCCACCTTTACACATTTTACATTTACGCTATGGGATTCGTTCGTGCTCTTGTTCGTCCTGCCGAGAATGGTATGTAGGGGTTTGGAATAGAGGTTGAAGAACGTTAATGAGTTATACTAAATGGTTGACTGCAACAGTTCTTCGCCCGCGCGAGGTGGCGAGTCGTATTTTCTGGCAGGTGAGTACACGCAGCAAGAACTTTTAAAAAGTGGGACATGACCAAACATGTAGTTTTTTTAGAAACCCTCCCACATTCCAACCTACATTCGCGGAAAGGGCGATGCGTTTTGGGCCGCTGTAACGGTTGCGGGTATCACCGTTGGACTCGGGACCGCTCTTATTGAAGCCAACCATTTGATCAAGGGGGTGGGTAGATTGCGGGTTTTTTTTTGTATTTGTGGATGGGTACTAACAGGCTGACGGTTTATAGAAGCAGTAAGGGGTAGTTAGATGTGCATGGTGTAGAGTGTAGAGGGGAAACGCAAAGCAAATAACAGAGGTGCTTTTATTTGGTGTATTGACGAGACCTCATACCCACTGAATCCCCGTCAAAGTCTGGTGTTTTTATGTGTCAGTGTGTTTTGCATTTCTGTCATGATGCACGATTTGGATCCAAAAGCCTTTTATGCAATGAATAATCCATCCTTCTATATGCAACAAAAAATACAAAATGCAGCACCAATAAACAACTCTAAAACGTTGGTTGCCGACACAAGGGACAAGTAGACTGATTACTCGTGCGGAACCACTAGATAAAAACATGATGAGTGTGTACCAATAAAAGGACAAGGAAATGAAAGAAACGTACCTTGTAAAGACAGGAGGAATGGAAGAGGTGTTTACACGTTTTACATTGTTTCGTGGGGAGAGTCCGATCAATGACGCCAATAACCGAGTAACAGATGGCACAATCCTCAACACCTAGACAAAAAAAAACAAAACACTTACAAATCACCAGAAACAATATAAAAAAAACCCCAACGTACCTTGAAAATGCAACCCCAAATTCCTCCCAAACAATTTAACAGCCTCCAAAACACTCCCACTCAAACTCCCAATAACAGCACTAGCACCCAACAACCAAGCCCTCCACCTCGCTTCACTAATCCCAGCAGCACGCCCCCCAGCCCCACCTTCAACATCCACCAATTTCAAAGGAAAAGATTTAGGTATCCGAACAACCATTTCCAAAACCGCATCTTCAATCGCAAAGCAGGCTACCACTTCACACCCGGTTTTGTTGACACGGACAGAAAGGTCGGGGTACGCGGTTAAATCAGCGTTCAAGACTCGCGTTAATTCTTGCGAGATGAGGAGGGGTGAAAAGTATTTTTCAGTGTAGGATTCGACACTGAGGGTTGTTTGGCGGTTTTTGCATTCTGACCACCAGATGCGGAGGAGGGTTGGTGTGTGCGTTAGAGTTCGGTAGTAGAGGTGGGCGGAGAGGAGGGAAAATGAGAGGGGTGTCATGTCAAAGCCTAACATATCCAAAAGTGAATATATGGTATCATCATGGACAATATTTAAAACAAGGGCATTACCTTGCAGTTCAAAAGCCTCCACATCCCATCGGGAACAATCAAACATTTTGGACCCAAAACCCAACAACCCAAACAAATCATCCAAAAACCTCGGTAAAAGCTCCAAACTCCGAAGATGCGTCACGTATTGGGATACAAGATCAAACGTCTAAACACAAAAATGACAATTGAGCACAATCGTACATCACATACAAACAAAATATTTTTACATACAGCATCTTGGAAATGGTCAAAAAGAATCATCCAAGAAAGGAGGTACCCAAACGTCGAATGTGGGTCATCCATCCCACGCTTTCGTATACTCGTGACAACATCCACAGGAATCTCTTCCACATCCCCTTCTTGACGCATCTCAACTCGAAGGCTAGCATCGGCAACATGGCGTACAACATGCTTGTGTATCAATCCATACGCTGTTTGTTGAACCTGTTTGATAGGAACGTACAAGAGCTCGTACAACTATGATACAATGAGGTTTTTTACAAAAATATTCATTGTTCGAAATGGACATTTGCACGTACCTTGGAACCATCCACCGAAAACAAGATGGAATCTGGGACAGTGCTCACGAAATCGGCAATACATGTCCAGATATCCTGTTCTGGATCCGATACACCCTCTGGACCTATATAATAGTGAGCAATAGGTCAAAGTGCCATGGACCATAGACAAAAGCAAAAACGTACTTGTGTTGAGGAAAATGCCTAGTACCGTGTTATAAATGTCTTGTGCACGGTCTGTGAGGGTTGGATAGGTATCAGGGTACACTTGCGCGGCGTCTTGAAGAGCAGTAAACAGATCAAGCGCATAAAACAAGAGGACGCGAGATTCAGGTGTAGAATCCACACCCCCCTACATACTCAAATCATTAAAAGTACTCGTCAAAATGTTTCCCAGTGTCAAAAACCCACCTGAATCCACTCGGTGCACACCTCCAAAACCCACTGTCCAATATGTAGTCCAACATCAACACGCCGTACCATACTCTCCAAAAACATGGCAACATGTCGGTTCAAATCCATTCCAACAGGTTCCGCATACCACCCCCGAATCGCACGCACAAGATTTACAAGGTTCGAGGTATCCATTACAGGTCGCGTCGAGTCTTGTTGTAATAATGCAACAAGAAGCGATAGCCTCGTAATGGTCGTTTCGTATCCCACAGTCCGTACAACATGTTGTTCCATATCCACCAGTCGGGAAACAAGCGTCCGAATCCCCTTATCCCAATGCTCAGCAAGTAAACCCAAAACCCGGTCATTCCAAATCCCGCGTACAGGTCGACACTCGACAGATACACAAAAGTCCATCCATAGGACCGCATCCTTTTGATGTACGCCCACTTTGGCAAAGACCTTGTCAAGCGCCGTGTGTAGGGCCCGGGCATGCAAATTCGAGTCTAGTGCAGAGCGTAGGAGCGAGCAAAGCATGTCTGAAAGGAGATCAGGTGGTTGGACGGGTACATCTGACCCGCTTACAACGTTGCGAAACAAGGCTGCAAGACGGGTATGGAAATCAGGGTCGATGGGTATGGAATCCACCACGGTATCCAACACGTCATTCAGCGCTGATGGGATATTCCACTCTACGACTTTGGTGTCATGTGCATGGAGAGAGGATAGGTCGTTCCAGAGTACACCCCATACAACCACTTGACCCAACATCCACCCCCGGCCCTCGAAAAACGACGCCTGCCGCGCAAAGGAGAGGATAATGCCAATCCACCGGACTAGGACACTGTTCCCGTACACGTCTGTCTCATGCGTTGGGAGCGGGTGTGTGTCGCAAGTCAAGGGGATCAGGGGGTCCGTGAGTGCTAGGTAGGGTGTATACACCTGATAAGTGGAGTGAAGGGACTGCCAAAAGTAAGGTGTGCGAATGAGACGGGCTGTGAGGGACTCGGAGACTTTGGATTGGATAGACTTGAATTGAGAGACAAAGGTATCGATACTATATCAAATAGAAATAAAAGAGAAACAAAAGTAAATAAAAACAACATGTAGCAACAACACCGAAAAAAAAAAGAAAATACCTCCCATGGTACTCTACATTCCCCACATTCGATTCCCACCGCTTCATCAACCCATCCACATCCGAATCCACACAAACATACTCCTCCCAAAGCCTTTTAGTAACCCCAAGCGCCTCACGCACATCTCCACTCTCATCTTCACCATCCACAAACGCCAGATCCAAAATATCCGGGATCATCGAGGCCATGAGAGGCGCTTTCGAGAGGTGTTGGAGAATATGGAGGACAGTTAATGCTCGACCGGTATGGGCTGCGTCATGGTATCCAATGACGAGATCAGTGGTCAAGTTTGATAGCACCGTTTGTAGGGTTGTTGAAATATACCCGACCGTTTCGGGAGTCAAGACAGGGGAGTCTAGAAAACCGGGAATTTCAACATACTGCAACAAGCGTACACAACAGATACTATATACATACCAGGTGGAAACCGCAAACATGTTGCCACAACCAATTCGACACTCGTCACATCCTCACCCCTCTCCAACCGATTCGTCACACACTCTGTCACGAGTGCATCGATCCGGGGGTCCGTTAAATCCGCTTGTACGGTACCAAGAACGAGGGTCATCAAATTTGCAAAGCATGGTATGACGTTGTTCTCCATCCCAAACACGAAATCAAGAATCTGGGTCCATACACTGCGGACAGCGGTCAAAGGGAGAACCGAAAGGTAGACGACGAGCATGGAGAGTATATTTAATGCGGGTTTGGGGTGGGTTGTCAATAGGTTGAGGCGGGTTAAAAAGGTGGTGAGAGGGGCGTGGGTATCAGGACATGTCAAGATGGATGAAAAAGTCGTGAAGGTTGCAAGGAGATGAGCGTGCCCAGAGAGATGTTCTAATCCAAATGCGTTTAGAGAAGTGAAACTCCCAATAGAAAACGAGTCATGCCTATTACATACCGTTGGGTGAAATAACATCAAGTATCCGACAAAACAGCCTTGTCGCAATCCGTTCAACAGAATCCTACAACCCACACTTGCATTGGTCCCAATATTTTATAACTCAATATCAGATTAGCGTACGTACCCGCACGCTCCCACCCTGCTCAACAAGACACGCCAAAAACTCTCCACAGCGCACAGACATGCTCTCAAATTCGGGTCCAATCTCTGCCTCATCCGGATACACACCCCGCACAATCGCACCCTCCAACACGCGTTCCAACATGTTCATAAAGCAGTCCACAAGAGAAGCTATTACACAACATTCATGAATCACGTATGCGCAACATGAAATATGTGACAAGGTACCAACTAGGTATCTGCGAGCTCGTGCTCAATTTATCGATATATTTGGCCGTAATCATTGACAGATTCCGCGGTTTAAGCCGTTTAGACACATTATGCTAAAACGACCGTCAACACAATAAAACCACACAAAATACAAAAACACGGACACACCTTTTCCGGAAACAAATATACAAAAACAGGTTGAAAGAGGTCCACCTCCACTCGTTCTTGAGCTGTAGCCTGCCCTCTGCATGGCTCATGAGTCATGGTCCATAGTCACAGACATGAATACAAGCAACACGCTTACCCAGACTGGACAATCAAAAAAAGAGTACACTCGAACCAAGATTCCAAAAAGATGTGATCGTTTGTTTTGTCAATGGCACCACTATCCAGTCCTTGCCAAAAGTTTGATAAAAACTCTGGTGCAAAAGTGTCCTGGGATAGAATCTGCACCAATATGCGGACACACCCCACTATTAAGCGTCGAGTCATGTTAAATCCATTTCGAACACTACTACGTACCTGTGAAGGGAGACACGCAAGCAACGCCAATAAACTCGGATAAGACACTCCAACCGAGCCAAACGCTCCATTCCGTAGAAATCCAAACAATTTCTGGAGGGGTGGACGTTTAGAAGGGAGGAGCCAAGACTCTGGACACGCCTTCGTGAAGAAAACAAGTGATTCCCAGAGTTCACTGTGCGTTGACGGGTCCTTGTCTGAAAAGAGCTTTCCTGGGAAGATGGGGATGAGAATGTCCAGACGCTTTTTAAGAATCTCTGTGGATACGTATCAGTGTCTGTTTTTACATTTTCATGCAGCATGACCTACGCACCAGGATCAACGCGACTGATCGTCTTGATCAAGGCATAACTTGCTCGTCGGATCGGGGCAAGAGGGTGCGCACACGTGTTCCAAAAAGCCTGATTATCAAAGAGTGTGTCATATTTGGATATCGAGTTTGTGATCTCGGGAAGGGGGAGTTGGTCTATGGAGTGTGCGTCAGCCATTAACAATAAAGGAGATACTGGACAAAACATACCAAAGAGATAGGCAAGCATGTAAAAGCAGCTCGATACCACCCGCGCGAATTTGGACATTACATCTTCAGGAGTTGTAAACCGCGGGTCGCCTAATCGGGGACATTGTCAAAGGGCGCCTTCCCAACCCGGCAATACAAAAAAAACGCATACTCATTGTTTCTGGAGTCTGATGCAAAACAGTGTCGATAACAAAATCCAAAATTTCCGATTGACAATACACGAGGACCTCGACTTGTTTGCTCGGAAACGCCGTCTACGAACACACATTTAGTATGGGTGGTATACAAAGACTCTATTTACATTATTCACCTGAAAGGCCTCGCCAGCAATCCTCGAAACCTCTTTATTCGCATCAAACCGCGCACAAAACCAGGACCCAATAACTTGCTTCAAGTACGGCGCAAACTGTTTACGGACCTTGCGGACCAATCCCAACTGGACCGTTACCGTCATTTCACGGACACGCCGATCCGCATCGATGACGAGCCGGTTAAAGGATTTAGACTAAAGGCGCATCGATACTGATCAGCTTTTTTATATTTTGATGGCGTGTGATTCGGTGAGGGGGCCAAGAGGGACGTACCCGATACGCACCCATGCCGGTAAAATATCTTTAACAGTTTCAGAGGGTTCGGAAGAGACGTATGCAGAGAGGTCTTCAAGAGCTTTGATACGGGTGACGGTATCCCGTTTTGAAAGGCGCTTAAATAAGACCTATCGTATTGTTGACGCTCTGTGTGAATGAAAGCCATTCTATACATTTTATTTCACGTCATGATACGCACCTTGACGTCTCCATGCAAACCCCCCAACTCCCATTCTGCACCAGCACCAAACGCAGGTGCACCCAAACCAAGTGTGTGGACTCCAAAACCCTCCGTTAAGAGCTCGGCCGCACGACTAGAAATATCCATTATTGTTACAAAAGATTTGCGATTCCAATTCACAAAGGAATGTACCTGCTTGCGGCGGGTTGAATATTTCCTTTGACTCGTCGATCCTTTTCCCTACCCATGCCAGGCCACTAAAACTAACAAGATCTAATGTATAAATGCAAAACTGGACATGAGAAGAACGCTATACATTGCGTCGATCTTGCTAGTGTGACTCATCCTCATTACCACAGCAACAGCGAATCAGTACGCAACCAGAATGGTTGGTTCCAGATATGCCATAAAAGGAAACAAGTGTACTGATGGAGTCGGTTGCAATCATGTGAAGGTGTACTAAGATTTTGATGGAGATGACACAGCTCACAGAAAGTGATGTTTGAACCTAATCAGGTCAATCAGATATTCTAATCAGTCAAAAGGCGATTTCCCCAACGATGGTGCAGGATACCACAACATGAATCGTACCTAGTTGTTATTGCAGGCCAAACGATGAGGAGCAAGACATGATGCAATTGATAGTAATGGGGAAATTAACCTTGCAAAGAATTCCATTCTCAGATCCAGGAGAGCTCTGATATTGCCCAGATATCAAACAAGTGTAATCCTTTCTTGTTCATTGTCATGAGGCTTGTCCGATGACATGTGGTGGCATCTATGGATCGTTAATTAGATAAACCTTAGTGTAGAGGTGACAGAAAATGGCACTAGCTACACCAGGGAGTGAACCGGCGACAACCGGTTCGGAAAAGCTGACGAAGCTACTACTAGGATAATATACATGCAATACATAACGGT